>JARGXW010000620.1:0-82860 GCA_029204085.1 Mycena sp. CBHHK59/15
TTGGTTTCATGCGAGATCAGGTACATTGTTGCTAGCTACTACGACAATTTGCAAGGAGGGGGCGATATAGAGAGAGAGTGCATGAAAAGATAAACACAGGCTAGAGAGGGGGAAAAAAAACTCTGGCTTGTGATCAGCAAATTTCCACGTGTTCAACTGAGCAAATGACGCCAAATTGCGCAGACATGGACAAATCTGCCGCCGACTCATCCCTCCCTTCTATGTATTCAGCTGAATACAGAAAACACGACGCGCCCGCATTAAAAAGGATCTCGATCAGTATATCCGGATGTCTCGAATCGAACGAACTGATCTTCGTCTGCTTTGAGAGAAAGCAACCACTCAACGGTATAGCAGACGCTGACTCTCCGCCACCGAGCCGTTCCATTATGTGTACGGGTCAGAATACCAAGTCCAGCCCACTTCAGGGCACTGAAGAAATGTTGGAGATTAGCAATCCAGCACAAGCCCGAAGCAATGCCCGAGGATGCTGAATGATATGGAACTCGATGGATCCGCCGGAACATACAGGAATACTAGGATTTTAGTTATAATACAGTAGAGCTCCATGAGCTTGTAACCTAAGGCCTAACAGCCAAGAGTGATATCTTACAAGGTTCACGAGATAAGACCAACAAGAAAAAAATCAGGACAAACTTGGATCGAACCAGGACATCGCATGGACGCCAAGTCGAACCCTGCCCTAAAATTGCATTAACCCGCATACTTATTAGTCAGAAGAAAAACGGCGGACCTGGAGGGAAAAACCGCGGAGTGGAGTGTACATAGCTCGGGCCCGAATCGAACAAGGGTTTGCTGCCACAAAGAGCACGATACTAGCTCAAATTGATGCAGACGCGGACCTTCCGCCACCGAGCCTTTCGTTCTTCAACATCGAGCTCCGAGTAGAAGAACGACAGGGTACCCGGAATATAAGAGAGAAAGGCACGCACTACAGCATGGCTCGGGCTGGAGTTGAACGAGCATCCTCTGCTAGGATTTGATCACCACAAATTGTTCGCAGACGCGGATCTTCCGCGACGGAGCCGTTCGTTCTTCTACAGTAGCCAGAATACGAGTGGAAACATAAAGACTCATCTGAAGCAAAAGACGACTGCAGATATGGCTCGGGCTCGATTCCAACGAGCGTCTTCTACTATACAGTCAATCATAATCGTGGGATGATTACCTTCGGCCACCGATCCTTTCCTACCTTTCTCTCAACCAGCATACAGGTGTAAAAACTATGCGTACCTGAAGAAAGAAAAAGAAGTTCCCTAGACCACATATGGCTCGGGCCCGATTCGAACGAGCGTCTTCTGCGGGAACTTGCATCACCAACTATGATCATTCGCAGATGCGGACCTTCCGCCACCAAGCCGTTCCTACCTTTTTGTCAACTAGGAGTGAAAACTACCGCGTACCTGAATAGAGAAAAAAACCCGCGTATGAATCGAACATCTTCTGCCACACAAACGGCGAAAATCACGGAACGCAGATCCCATTGTAATTCGAGGGCATCGTGTCAGGAGACGAATTGAAACTTGGGTTTCCGGACACAAATACGAGTGCGTAGATGAATCTCACACTTTTAAAATTGTTAATAAATTGAAGATGAACTCAGAGGACAAAAAATCTAGCCCTCCTCAAGTGTACGGCTCGGGCTCGATTCGAACGAGCATCTTCTGCTGCAAACATCGTGACTGTGGTGCGAATTAATGCAGACGCGGACCCTCCGCCACCGAGCCTTTCCTATGCCCACATCTGCAGCCACTTCCATGAGAGAACTTGCCCGCAGCTGGTGCGGGAACGTGGAAGGATTCGAGTAGCGATAAGTGGAAGTGGATCGCCCGGGCTCGCGTCCCACCTAGTGTGTCTGACTCAGAAACCTGATCAGCGCGTGGAACGGATAAAAATGCAACTTACCTCAGTAATGGCTCGGGCTCGAATCAAACGAGCAACAGGACATAATCATGGCGAGATGGGTGCAGATACGGGCCATCCGCTACGGAGCCTTCAATAATCTTGTCTCAGTCCTAGCCCGATTCAGTGTACTTGAGAACGAGGCAAACTGGAACATCAACTCAGCGGAGAAAAAATCATTCTCGTTTGCCCAATAATGGCTCGGGCTCGAATCGAACGAGCATCCTCTGCTAGAACTTGATCACCACGAACTATCCGCAGATGCGGACCTTCCGCCACCGAGCCGTTCCTACACTTGCCCAAGCCACGGGACATGCAAATAGATATGCCGCGCACGTATCTGACAAAAGCCTCCCCACCTTTGCTGACACCGCGATACGAGCAAGAGAAACGTGAATCATGATGCAGGCTTCGGGTTCCCTGGGTTTCGAGATCGACCCGGTCTGCGCCTTACGCGCCTTTTCTAGCCTGGGCCTTCCGCCAGACGGAATACGAGTTCAGTGGAAGTGAACGTTGAAGAACCTTGCAAGCTGTACGGCAACAACATTGTACAACGCGAGTCGGCCCGCTTTGATATCCACGCACATGTGACTGAATTGGCCCGCGACGCGTTGTCCCCCTTCAAGTTCCGCTCTCCAGAAAGAACACACTCGGCGGTTCACAGACAGCAGCTCCGAATAGCATATATACACTCAGACTGTAACAATACAGAGTCTTCACCAGGAAGTACAAGATTTAATTAATATTATCCAACACCTCATTGGCAAGAGTTAAACAGTCTCACGATGTCTCCCAGAGGAGAAGCTAGAGTCATGGTCATCAACGACAGTCGTCGTTTTCGTCATTAAAACACCGCCCTTGTGCTCCCGCGGCGCGTCCCGCCCCGCCGTGTCGTCGCCGTGTCCGCTCCGTTGCATCGAAAAGCGCACGCCCAGGGGAATGGTGTGGTGGTCGCTTGCGAACACCGGCCCGTCTACCAGGAAGCTCAGACTGATGTTGCTCGAGTCGGGCGTGGAGCCGAGTTTTGCGTTGCAGTAGACGCGGCACGCCATGATGCTCGTCAGCGTTATGTTGGGGATCGCGAACATGCCGTGGTAGACGGGCGTGATACCGGGAATGTAGATCATGGATGTTGCCGACGACGGCTACTTCGCGAGGAATGATGATGTGGCTCACTAGCAAAAATCGTGAATCCAAGAACGTATCCCAAGGATACAATTCTGATCAGAAGCATGAAACAAGTGCGATCCTCGGGCGTATAACGGGACGTTTACCTGGAAGTGAAGTAAGCTAGTAGAGACAGGCGGAACTTGTGTTTGAATGCAAGCGCATAATTGTCCTTGAGGTTGTTCAAAACGTCCCAAATAAACACCTGAGTGCACACCCATGAGGACGAAGATAAGCCTCCGGGTCTGCTCTCGTTACCGCGGCGGCGCCGGCGAAAACATAACTCGAAATTTGAAGTTGTCTCGCAAGGTCAGGGGGAAGAAACATCAAAGGAATTGGGTCCGAGCCAGGGGGCGGGGGCGGGGGTGGCCCCGGCGGGGAGGAACAGCCGCACGAGACGCGTCTCCTATATCATGATTTAAGCGCGTGACATCCGCACAGAACATATCGCAAACATCGCATCCAGGATCGATCGAGAACAGAAAATTGGCCTCTGCAACCACAGAAGGGAGAGATTCGCCAGGTTCCACGAGTCCAAACGCGGCGCCGCGCGGCCCGCATGCCATTGGCCCAATAAGGACTGGCAAAAACATGAGGCTTCGGTAGGAAAGATATTTGTTCAGTTCATTGAATTTTTTTGACTCGTCAGTAGACTTTTTTTTGACCAGCATGGCTCTTGTGGTTCAATTCCTGCTAGTGGAACAGACAACATGTCACGATTCACAGCCAATCAATTTCGCGTCGGCCTACGACGTTTCCGAGGTTGCTTTCCACGACATTCTTCCTCAGTTTTCTTCCTTGTTTTGCAGCGACAATCGTGACGCAAGAGAGCGCCACCCAGGCAATGAGCACACCGAAGTTCAGGCCCGCTGCAATATGTTGTCGCTCAGCATGCATTGGGACGCAGCATATCGTACGCGTAGACGTGCGGGAGGATTTGCAGCGGGAACACCGACACGGACGCTTTGGAGATGATCCAGAGGACGAGGCAGAAGCCGAAGAAGTCCAATGCGAGCAGTGTTATCATGTCGAAGGCCAGGACGCTGGAAGTTGGGAATGCAACATTATGAGAAAGTGCAGCATAGGTGCAGGGAGGGGCAGGCACACCAGGCGAGCATGCCCATCCAGTTCACCATCCAGAACACGACGAGACCGTCATGCTAAATCTAGATCGCCAAGGTTGTAAATTTGACCAGGAAACGCACTCGATTAAATGGCGGCTGAAATGCGCGGCTCAGAAGGGTGTAGAAGGGCTGGAGACTTGGATGCGGCGGGTGTCACACGGCGGAGCAGAACAAGTGTGTCGATGTTGCGTACCGAAACGAAGAAGTGCGCTGCAAGCGAGGTGCTGGTTCGGGTACGGACCGATGGGCCCAAAGTCAGGCGCTGCTCGAGAGCCGATGTCAGGCACGCGCCAGCAGATAGTATCTGCATACCAAGAACGAAAACGTGAGGCGCAATCGACCAGCAAGCACAGGGACGCACGACGATGAAAACTGTAACCTCGCGTTCAGAATCAGGTCAAAGAATTTGTACAGTGGGATGAGACTCACCGATAAAATCAGCAGGTAGATGAGGCCCACAAAGGTGACGGGGCCGGCGCCCGCATTACACACACTAATTTAGCCACACACACACACATTCTGGGCTGTGAAAATACAGCGTACCCAGGGACATCGAACGGCCGGATGTTGTCGACGGTATACGAGATCGGTCGGGGTCACAAGTTCAGGCGCTGTTGCGAGCAACGTCGAGAGAATAGCGGACGACGACGAAAGATTTCCTGCGAATTGAGCGGAAAAGTTCTGGCTGATCGTTTACAGCTGGGCGGTAACCTAGCATAGCATGGCGTGATTTTGGAGGGTGAGGATCGATGGAGGAATAGGATGGATATGGGTATGTGTGTAACAAGGGTCTGAGGATTCCGCGGGTGCGAGAAACTGTCGATCGCGCACACTAAATCGCGTACCTTGCTCAGTTGCTTCAATGCTCGGTGATATGAATCACATCGAGGCCCTAGTAGCCCCTTGAATGCAATTGATTCACTAAGAACGCATGAGAGGAATGCGAGATCTGGAGTTGCGGGACGTAGCGTGCTTCGGTTTCTTTTTACCTGTTAGTGCTATAGTGTCAAACGCAGTTGGCGGCGGGGCGATAATTGATCATGAACTTATGGATATGCAAGTCTAAACCGACGCAAAATATTAATGGGCCGGTCTCAACGTGGGGAAAGTTGAGCTCGGGGCACCTTCGTGGATTTAGGACGTCGAGAAGAGACGGCACACACCCGGGACACCGGCCCGCACACCATAAATCATTGCAACAAAGCTGTGCAAATGGGAGATGGTCCGTGCGCGCACGCTCGTATAAAAGCGTCGTGTGATGTTCTGGGCAGCTCATACTTACCTTGATGGCATAGGCCCCTTCACCTCCCTGGGTCTGTGGGCCGTGGGAGCACTCCATAGCACGGCGACCCTGTCCATACAGAGTGCGCCTATGGCTTGTATGGGCTTAGGCTCATGCACCGTCTCAATATTTTCCAGTCCTACCACGGCCACTCGGCTGGGTAGGCCACTTTTTTTTTTTCGATCTTCCGCCCAGCCAACCCTAACCTTGGTGCTCTTGGAATATATATGCGCTTTGACCGGATACATACAAGCTTCAATAAATTGGGCGACGTTTCGTGTCTGGGAATAATCTTCAATCGACATTACTCAGGGGAGTGTACAGTGGGCAGGACCCAGCAAGAGGTCCGAACATACCGCGAGTACCTTCACCAGCCAGCGCCGTGGAGTCAAGACACTCCAACTTGGCAGTCATGTTGAGAACACAGGAGGAATAGACATGGACGTCGTGCGCTCCAAGCACATCCCCCTCACTGAGGAGGTGTAGTTTTTTCAATGTTTATATTTGCTGTATATAATGTCATATCTCATTCCAGATCCACTTCCCGGAACGAGCAGTCTCCCGCCAGTCCGGGGGGAGCAGGGCTCGTCTCGCCGTTCATAGGTTTGAAGTTGGTCTGAAGCTTCAGGGGGCTGCTATTCCAGTAAATTGAGAAAATAGTGGTGGGTAGGAAGTACAGTGACTCCAGGGACAGCCAAAGGCGAGGTCTGAGCCTTGTAGGATCTTCGAAGGATCCGAGAGTTGACCGTGTTGTAACCGTGAGAAGTTGACGCTTATGATCAGCTGCAGGATGACGCGGAAATTCAAGGGAAATTCGGGACCAGAGGCAAGCTGGAAGAGACATGATGTCATGCAGAGGCACGCGTCCTCCTTCAGCCAAAGCCTGAAGCCTTGAAGCGCGCGAAACGACTGGTGAGACGGGAAAGACAAATCCCAATTTGGCCTTGGATGCATGGGTCAAAGCTGTGCAAACAAGAGATGGTCCGTGCGGGCGCGCTGACAGTATAAATGCCTCCGCCCGCCACCTTTGCAAATCGTACTGACTTACCTTTATGGCATAGGCCCCTTCACCTCCCTGGGTCTGTGGGCCATGGGAATACTCCATAGCACGGCGACCCTAGAGTGCGCCCATGGCTTGTATGGGCTTAGGCTCATGCACCGTCTCAATATTTTCCAGTCCTACCACGGCCACTCGGCTGTGTAGGCTCTTTTTTTCGATCTTCCGCCCGGCCAACCCTAACCTTAGTTACCATTAAGCTCTAAATACTTATGTCCTTCGACAGGAACTGATTCTATTATAAGGCCCAATAAATTGTGTGGCTTTCGTATTCGTGTAATGTTTGTGATTGGCGACTGTCTGAGATCATCCGTATGCATAGGCTTCATAGGATGCTCCGAACATGCTTGAGATGAAGTGCTCGTCCTAATTGGGCCGCGAGCGGTTGGTTGTTCGTGCATCAATCAAAGCTCCCGTGCTCTCCTACCGTGACTACTAGCCAGGAGCCTGCGGCTGGCCTGCTTATTTTGCCGTGGACGTAAGATCGCGTGTACACCGGCCCCAGGAGACGGCGAGCAGTGCAAGCAAGTGATTTGGATCCCCCTTCTCTTGCGATCCACTCGGATCCACTCACTGTTTTCCCGCAGCCAATGTCAGCGCCGCCCGCTTAAATGTGAGTACTCACGCCGTGGGGTGAGCCAGAAGTTGCCTCGCAAAGACGGTCCCGCGGCGACTCATCACTTCGTCCCGAAATGAGGGACGACTCAGAGAGACCCACCAGCCACCCCAGTGCTCAAGGTCGTCGACCTTCCAAACCCAACCCGGTCCCACTCACTGCGTTCCGGGGGCCGAGAGACAGAGGCTGCGTCCAGACGTGGCAGCAGACGTCGGCACAGGTCGGCGGACAGGCCTGCCTGACGCCTAGATCGGGGTCTGAGAATATCTTATCTTGAATATGGGTGCCCGTTAGTGCTAACTTGGTCCCAGACGTTCCCGATGATTTTATGCACCCTTAATTCAATATTCAAGCGAAAAACCATGTTTCTATGCAGCGACTGGTAACTCGCGACGAACACGATTGATTCGGTAAACTGTCTTCGTGTCGAGCTCCACGTTCTCACCAAAGCCGCGCGAAGGAAAGAGTGTGTATTATTGAATAATGAGCTACTTAGGCAACGAACATTATTATATTTGGAGCTTTATGACTGCACCGGCGTCGTCGCATTGGTGAGCACCACCCGGCCCTGCAGCTCCACATCGACGGACCCCACGCGCTGGATATACGCCGTCAACACCTCGTCCAGCGTATCCAGCACGACAATGTCGCTCTGCGCCGGCATGATATTGTCCCCGCCGCCCGCAACATAGTCCGACGTCACCATCCGGTACGTCGCGCCGAAGTCCACCGTCGCCATGTCCGCGCCCTGCCCGACCTCGAGGTTGATGAGCGTCTTCGTAGTGGGGTTGTACGTCATGCGCACGCCCTTGGAGATCTGCGCGAACGTGACGACGGCGGCGCCGTTGGTCACGGACACGCCCGCCGCCTCGCCCGCGAAGATGTCCCACAGCTCCTTGCCCGTGAGGGCGACCTCCGCGACGGCGTTCCCGAACGGGAACGCGTTGATCACGTCCCCGCGCGAGACGTTCCCGGCCGGGATGTCCACGCGGATGCCGCCGCCGTTAAGGAAGCACCCCGCGACGTCGGACTGGTTCGCGCGGTAGTCGAGCATCGCGTCGCAGATGAGGTCGCCGAAGTTGCACTCGCCCGTCTTGCACCCGTTGTGGTTGAGCAGTGTGGCGGTCGTGCCGACGACCTCGTTGCCGAAGGCGTCGAAGGGCGCCCGCCAGGCCTTGATCTGCGCCTGGAGGTCAGTGTCCTGCGCGGTCTGGTTCGTGAGGTGGATCGGCCCGCCGGTGTATCCGACGATCTTGCCCTTGGGGTCGAACTCGACATCGATGTAGCCGAGGTACTCGCCGTAGCGGTATCTATTGCGAGTTAGACGGAGTGTGAGCGCGAGCAAGTCGGAGGACATACGCGGTGACAACGAACACCTCCTCGCCGTCGAGGTTGGTCTCAATGGTGGGATACGGGCCCGCCGCGCCCGGCATGTCGCCGAGCAGCGTGTGCGAGTGCCCGCCGACGATGAGGTGGATGCCGGTCGTGTTCTGCGCCATCGCGAGGTCGACGTCGTACCCGACGTGCGTCATCGCAATGACGCGCTCGACGTGTTCGTGCTTGTACACATAGTCCGCCCAGTACTGCGCGGTCTTGATCGGGTCTGAGAACGTCGTGCTGTCGTCCGAGTTGGAGATGCTCGGGATCGTGTCCGTGGTGACGGCAATCACGGCGAGCTTGAACTCGGGGAAGATGTGGTACGGCTTGACTGTGGAATTTATGCTCTTGTCCGCGCTGTTGACGTTCGCGCACACAATCGGCATGGTGAGGTTGTCCAGCTGACACGAGAGCTGTAAGTCACCGCGAGGAGAACACTGCATGGAACATACGAATTGTCCGAGGTACGCATCGCCGTGGTCGAACTCATGGTTCCCGAGGGTCATCGCGTCGAAGTTGAGCTGGTTAAGGGTATCGGCGATTACCTCGCCGCCGTAGAAGCTGTAGAACAGCGTCCCCTGGAACTCGTCGCCCATGTTGAGGAACAGCGAGTTGTTCGCGGTCTTGCGGCCAGCATCGACCACGGCTTTTATGCGCGCGTAGCCGCCGTAGCAGCCGTTTGCAGGCTTGGTGCAGTCGGTCCCGGAAGTGGTGATCTCGTCGAGATGCGCGTGGATGTCGTTTACATGGTAGATAGCTGCATGCGCGAAAGAATGAGGTGTTAATACGACCGGAAAGCCCAGTAGACGCACATATATTAAAGTTGTCCTTGCAAGCTGGAGAAGGCTTGATAGGACGCGGCTGCCGGGACGCGAGGTAGTCCTGTGCGGAGACACTCGTCGCAACAGCAAGCGATAGCGCAAAAGTCGCCCACTTCATGGTGGGTATAGTAAGAGAAAAGATAACTGGGTGAAGGGAGAAAAATGGGACATGGTTAAATTGGGGAGATGTTGGGCATGGCCATATCACGATCCTGTGATGTGACGGTCGCCGCAAATTGAAAATTGGACGGGCGGCAAGGGGGTGCAGGATTCGAATTTTGCACATGGGGGAGATTTTGGGGGTAAAAATGGACGCTCAATCGCGTTCTGCAAGTTTCAGGTCGGTCCGTGCACGCGTTCAAAAGTTATACCCCTTTTTGTTATAAGATCGAACATTTTTTTTTCGATTTTTCTGATATTTTTTTCTGAATCGATCTCATCCATTCGCGCATTTTTCGTGAAAATAAAAGACAACACCACCCCTAAATTACCATATAGGGTAGGCCCTCAGAAAAAAATGGGAAAAATCTGAAAAACTCATTTTTCGATCTCCCAGCCCTTCCCCCCCCCCCCCCCTCCCCCAAATTGACCCCATGTGCAAAATTCGAATCCCACCCCCCCTTGACGGGCGGAAGACGGACAGCAGAGAAGGAGGACACGTTTGTCGTTTCCTGACGCTGGCAGTGGCAAGTTTCAAGGGATAATTCTAATGGAAAACCCGGTTTCCCAGAGAAACCCCAGAAATCTTTGGGAAGTTCTAATGAGAAGCCGGGCGGACTTTAAAATTAGCAGATCAGGGACTCGTTCGTCGAGGTCGGCAAGAACGCCTGGCGTGTCCATTGCACTCCGCCGCGCAGATGCGGATGGTGTTGTCGGCGGGGGCACAGAGTCGAATTTGATCTTCATGCTCCACCTGGTGACCCTTCGATACTTGAACGCTGCCCGATAGTATTAGTACCAAAAGATGCATATACTGTACTATTTCGACCATAGGTTCAGGTGACGGGTGACGGAGGGTCGTGAACTGAACCTATTTAGTACCAGTGACGGTGACAGTCGAGTTTTCAGGCCCAAATAGGCTCAAAAACACCAAAATTTTATCTCCGGCATTCGCCGGACTGCCTTTTATGGGATTTTTGATGTGATTGCCGAGGAATGAACTTGGGAAAAATGAACTTGGTAGGTGACGGGTGACATGGCGTGAACCTATGGTCGAAATAGTACAGTATACAAAACTTACGTGTGTTCCCTTCAAGAGAGGCGCCTGACGACTTCCTGTTGAATGAGAACGTTAGAATTGTGATTATTCTATGACATGAATTATTAATTATACATAAGACGATGAGAACGCGGGCGCCGTGCAGTTTCTCTTTCGGATCGACAAAGCTGAAGACGTCGTCCAGCGATTATTGAGAAAGAGCGGCTTTGGGACGCACCTTTATCACAAGAATTCTAATATCACGAGGCCAATCCACCATGTTCTTGTACATTTTGGAAAATCCATCCAGTCCCATCTGCGCATGTGTCAAGCCCGTGGCATCATTTGGAGGCTGCCAGCCAGTTATGAGACTGTACATAGTCATCCCAAGTGACCAATAGTCGACGCGCTCGTCAAAGGTTGTAAAGCCACCTAGTCCGTAATATTGGGTCTCTGGAGCAGTAAATCCCGGGGTCTCTATGCACTCCCCCGGAGCCTTTCTTACATCAAGTCCATATTCTGTGGAATTAAGCGATATCTCGCATGCCCCGTAGTCGGCGATGACAGTGTCCGGCGGCACCTAGAAAAATGCGAAGTTTAAGATCCGATGGGAGGATAGGAGCACCGCTTACTGATAAGTATGTTCTCTGGCTTTATGTCTTTATGGATAATGCCAAGCCTGTGAAGGTGAACAAGACCAGCAGCCTGATTAAACAGATCAGATTTACGGAGATGAGACGCGCGGGAGGAACATACGATTTCATGGGTGACACACGCATACAACACAGTCTTACACGCACATAATACTTTCTTGACGTGGTCGGCCCCACTAGGACCAAAAAGAGGTGAAACCATTGAAAGATTTGCGGGATGATATGCCTGCAGGAAGATAATATGTTTGAGGAGATAAGCGGGCTTGAATAATTCGCTCACGGATAGCCCCTTCGCCCTCCATGCCTGATGATCATACTCGGGCAACGACAAACTGGCTAGAAGACGATTGTGCGGTGTTGAGTCGATGAGGTTCAATGCCCTGATTTCGTTGTCGATGTTGAGCTCTTCCCAGGAATTATTAGGCGTGAATGTTCGTATCTTCAGAGCGCCTTTCTGTCCATCTTGTTCGAACACATATACCTTTCCAAAGCTTCCGCTTCCAACAAGACCATACGATATACCATTGACGGTGAAGTTGCACGGAAGACTCTTTACAGTGACCTTCCACCCCAGATTTCGTTCCATATCAAGCCACATCCCAAGATCTATGTTGAGATAAGAATATATTGATGGTCGGTCGGGAGCGATGGCTGGCGAATGGCGCTCTCGGGATGCAGCTTCGAGCGGAAGATCTTGGGCTTGGAAGTGTGGAGGAACAGCCGTGTTTTGTTCGGGATCTCTAGGGTCGCAGTGCACGACACTGGTTTGGGTATCTAAATCCTTCGATAACGTTGTTTCTGGAGAGTGCGGTGCAATTGATATGAGTGGGTCGAATATTGTAGCTGGTGGATGCGGAATCCGCGTTACCGGTTCCGAGTCCGACGGATGAGGGAGACTACGGTCCGACAGGCGGAATGGCTCTGTCTCGTCTCGACTTGAAGAGCTAGTTGTTTCACGCATGGTTGGCCACCTTGTTTCTGAATCGGGCCCACAGAGCTTGGAACAACCGTCGGGGCTCCGAGCTGCACTATGTCCAGAATATCCGTTGACAAGCAAGAAGGGGCTGGCGGTTGTGTTTCAGAAGGGATGTGTTCGCTGGCACGAGGTGGATCGCAATCTAACTGGTGTCGGCTTGGAATTGGGGCGGGGGTACTGTCGGCGCTAGCAGGAGACATGTTTGGGTCCACTCGTGAGACAGAGTCCGCGCGTTGACGTCTCAGAACTTTGAGACGTCCTTTCGCCCCGCGGAATAATCGTTGAGGACCAGAGAATATGAACATGACGACTCGAGAGGATGGGACACAAGTGGGTTGGATATCGTAATGTGTGGCGCGTCGACGTCCTTGAAAAGCGACTCGGGCGAGGAGACAATCAAAAGTTCAATTATCCACGAAAGCAAGAAAGAACAAGAGTGAATTCAACGTTGGGTCGCCGTAGTCCACGACGCACAGCCTGAGGAGAACAAGAATTGGCACGCAATGGCACAGTATTGTGGGTCCATATCAGCCAGCAGGAGCTCCAGCAGGCCATGATATCATTCGAATCTTGACTGGTGCGTCGAGAGGAAAGCAGATCTCATAGAAGCGGCACAGCCACAATCTCATTTTTGGCGACGACAATGTCAACCTGAAGCCCTTGACAGAGCCAACCCTTGTCACTGGGATGTAATACCGTATACATGAACACATGCGAGGACGGCTGAACCCAGGAGGTCGTTGATCATAGGGTATCGTGCTTGTAATTGAGGACCCGCCCTCCCCTAGACCGGCAACCGTGTCTAGTGGAGAGGCAAGCTCGTCGTCTCTATGAACGATTGTCTTCATAGAGAGATCGGTCACCGGTCTAGCCCTCCCCCGCACCGCCCACCGTGCCGCCAGCCTCGCGCTCCCACCTCCAGCCTTGTCATCACACGCAGCTCCGCCCGCCCGTCCCGTTCCCGTTCCCGTCCCCGTTCCCCCACCCGCTCGCCCCATATCCCCGCATCCGCATCCGCCCCATCCGTATCGGCCGCCGCGCGAGCCGCCCGGCGCCTCCTCATCCTCGAGCGCACTCCCCTCCCCATTGCCGTAATCCACAAACCGTGGCCGACACTCCCCTTCCCGCCCGGCGCACGCAAACGCAAACGCGGCTGATACTCCACAGGCTCCACGCGCCAACAGGTCGGGCGCGAAACGCACGTCGCGCGCGAGGTACTCGGGGCGCACCGCCGCGAGCCCCTCGAGCACGCGCTGCGCGGCGAGTGCACGTACGCGAGGTAGTGCGTGATGCTGGGGTGCGTGGATGGGGACGCGCAGAATTGGGTGCAGTCGAGAAGTAGCGGAGTGGTGTCATTTGGGGTCGAGTCGTGTCGAGAGTTGGAGGAGTATGAGGTGGGTAGTAAGTAGTAGTGGGGGCGAATCGAAAGCCAAAGAAAAGGCATCGAAAAGGAATAGAGCGAAGAACCACCGTCAGTCGAAAATCAAAAAGAGGAAAACACAAAAAAGCACGGATCCACGCGCACGCCAAGCGCCGCCCCGAAGGCAATACAGTCCGCCGCGAGCTGGCGCCGCGTCAGCCCCGCGCCGTCGCCCAACACGCGCACACGCACACGCAGCACGCGCGTCGGCGGGTATTTGCTTCCGCCGCCGAACGTGTGCGCGCCCGTGTCGTACACCTCCCCGCCGGACTCGCCCACGCAGTCGTACTCGGACGAGGGCGCGGGAACCGATAGCACCGGCGCCACCCCCGCGCACGCGCAGCCCGCGCTCGAGCACACCCGCGTAGAAATCGCGCGCGCCTTCGGGGCGGAGGAAGGTCAGATCCTGCGTGCTTTTCATCAGTTCCTTATTCTCAGCTTTCAAAATGGGAGAGGGGTAACGCACCACGATACCCTCCTCCTCCGCATCCCGCCCCATTTGTCCCCTCGCTACTCTGCTTCTCGACCGACGCAGCATCCACACCCTCCGCGCACACACGGCGCCGGGCGGAGTGCCGCGCAGGAGGCCGTGCAGCGCGAGGGTCGTGAACGGCGTCGTCGGCACCGAGTCGGGGTGCTCGCCCGCCGTGTCGTCCGCAGCGGTTTGTGTGCGTGAATTCGGCGTCGTCTGTGGCGGGTGGGTGTGTGCTTGATTTCAGCTTGGGCGTTTAACTCAGACAACGGGGAATGCGAAGGTGATGGGGGAGAAGTGGAGGAGGGGGGGGCGGAAGGGAGAAAGGGGAAATACACAAAGTCGCGCGGGGGCGGGTCGACGAGGGCGGGGGAAGAAGACGGGAGGGGGAGGCAATCGGCGGCACCTCGCACCCGTCCACGATGTACGCGACATGCACGCCCAGCAGGGCAGGGTGCACGCGGAACTGCAGGTAGGCCTTAGAAACAAAAACAAATGTCAGCTCGGTAGACACACGACTTAGTTGGCGGATTCGCGTACCCGGATAGCTTCCGCGATGGAGAGGAAGTGCACTGCCGCGACCTCAGAAGGCGTCGCTGTGAGCTCGGCCGTGGGGTGTATTCACGCTACCTCAGAGTACTCCGCCACAAGCTCACCAGCACCCACAGGGGGAGGGGCGACGTCGACACGCTCAATGGGTCTGACGCCGAGGTACGCGAGGAGGTGCATGACGGAGGTCCGGGGCCGTGTCTGTTGCAGGTGACGAGGAGCGAGCCTGAAGACGGGAACGAGACAGAAGGGGAGCTCGTGCGCGGCGCAGAGAGAACATCGCAGCGACGCGCGCCGTCCTGCGCGACGGCAGCGGCGACGACGGGATGCAGCGGGTGGTATGGAAGCCACGCGAGGGTTGTGCACGAACACATCCATACCACGATCGTTATCAGCACCCGGAGTCGCCCGCGGACCGTGGAGTGCAGCGCAGAACGCTGCAGCGCCGCGTCCGTCGAGAAACGCAAGGCGAGCGGGCCGGTGTGCATGGTGTCGAGGAGGCGCGCGGGGGTGCATGCGGGCGAGATACGTGAGCAAAAGAGTGCGCCGGACGAGGGGGGCGTGGCGGCCGCGGCGAGGGGCGCGGTGGCGAGCAGGTAGGGCGGAGTGCGCGAGGCGGCGACTTGGCTGCTAGCCCGTCTACTCAGCGGGAAATTCGGCCAATGCGCCCAAGATTGCGCCAGGAGACAGTGGCGACACGGGATAGCCCTCAGCCAGCCATTCATTCGTATGTAACGCGCCCAGAGACTCCCCGCCGCGTTCAAGGTCAACGTCAGAAACAGAAAATTGGGTGCACGTGCCCTCAAGCCTCCCTTTCAAACGTACGCAAATAGTTTCTGGTCCGTGCGCGTGCGCCAGTATAAATACCTCCGCGCGCTACGTTTGCAAGTCATACTTACCTTGATGGCATAGGCCCCTTCACCTCCCTGGGTCTGTGGGCCATGGGAATACTCCATAGCACGGCGACCCTGTCCATACAGAGTGCGCCTATGGCTTGTATGGGCTTAGGCTCATGCACCGTCTCAATATTTTCCAGTCCTACCACGGCCACTCGGCTGGGTAGGCCACTTTTTTTCGATCTTCCGCCCAGCCAACCCTAACCTTAGTTACCATTAAGCTCTAAGTACTTATGTCGTTCGACCGGAGCTGATTCTATTACTTATATGGCCCAATAAATTGTGTGGCATTCGTATTCGTGCAACGTCTGTGGTTGCCGACTGTCTGAGAGCATCTGTATTCATAGGCTTCATAGGACGCTCCGAACATGTTTGAGATGAAATGCTTGTCCCAATTGGGCCGCGAGCGGTTGTTTGCTCGTGCATCAATCAAAGTTCCCGTGCTCTCGTAGTCTCACCCGCCGCAAGCCTGACACCTCGGGACCCTCATCCTGCCTTAGGTTTGCTGCTCAACTGGCCTGTATACTCGCGGCTTGGTACTTACCTGAAGACTCTGCTCCAATGAAACATCCGCTGGCTATTAGCGAAGCCCGAATCTTCTGCCAGTACCACTTCCCTCCGGAACTCCCCGGACTTCCTGCGTCATTTCTACAGGCTGCCTTTGCTCTCCTCGACTTCTTTGTCTCACACCGTGTGTTTGCGGATGCCGCTCTCCCGGGGAGTTCGTAAGTTGGGAATCTTTGTCTTGTAGCCTCTCCCGTGCAGATTCTTTCGGATGTTGTCGACACTGGATCAACTGTGGCTCGAAATGGGATCGTACGCGAGAGGGAGATATCTCTCAACCTCCAATCTGTGATCATGTACACCCCTGACACTTGACGCTGCCAAATCTGCTGAATCTACTTTCGTCCGGCCTTGAAAATGCCTGGTGGGCGACTAGTACTCCATGGCTTTCTCTCATTTTCAATGTTGCATACGCGCATCTTTACACCGCAGTTAAGGATGGATTTCTAGGCGTACAGAGGTCATGTGCATGCAAGACGGCGGGGGATCTGGGCAGGAGGGGCCGCAGGATGTGCACAGTGGATGCAGAGGTACCTGCCCCACCATGAAGGGTACATTCCATTTGATTCTTTGTTCGAGGTTCTAGCGAGAGGCAGCATGGTAGCTAAAGAGGTGGGTGCCAGGTGATCTGCGAATCTGCGTCCGCCTGCACTCACATGGGCGCGCCGAGCCCGGGCTGCGTGGGGATGTCCACGTCCTGGTCGCGTGCACCGTTCGCCCCACTCGGGCTCGTGGCCGGCACCCTTCAAGTTGGTCGGGTCGCAGAACGGCCCTTGATCGTCCGCTCGAGACTTCTCTGGTCAATTTCAGTTCATTCACTTCCGCAACATTCGCTGACTGGTAGCAGTATTTGGGGCGAGCAATTGAAACCTGTCTTCCCTTTTGATTAGTTTTCCTGAGTGAATGGCAGTATCCTTCATCCACAATCCAACGACCTCTATTCGAGATTTTCCATCGTCACATCTCCTCCTGGCCGTCGACCAATCTTCCACTCTCTTACGGGTCCGAGCTCGAGGTAATGATCATCGCGCTCCCGTTTTCTATTTAATGCTCATCCCAACGCTCCAGAGGCGGGTGCGTCGAGTGCTCCCAGGTTATAGAACTCTATCATCTCGAAAATGACATTGGCCTCTTCTACACCACACCACTGGCAGCATCTGCTACACCGCCGACTGAGTCGTCGCGCTCGTCTTCAAACGAGTCAGCGGTTCACCTGGCCCTTGTACCGCCTGTACGACGGGTCGACTCCTACACCATAGCCCGTGATGAGAGCCACACTGCGGCAAAGAAGGCCTGGTACACGTCCGAGGGTGTGGTGGCATGTATTGAGAGTGTCTCTGGCTGTGTCATTGGATGTTAAACGGCATCGTCTTATATATATATCTATGTGTTGGGGAATTTGGGGAATTTATTTCCATGTGTTTATGTTAAGTGTGTACTTGTTTCAACGTGATTTCGGTTCCGCGGTGACGGCATCGGCCAACTTTGCCATCACGTTTTCAAGTTAGCACTGCCTTCGAGTCACTTCCTTAGTGCTCTTACCTTCATTCGTCCAGTGCGTCTCTGCTTCGAGTCTCTGCTCCCGTCTCGTGAAGCCGACTTACTGTCGTTCAGTCTTTCGTGCACACTAAGTGTTATTACAGGATGGCTTCACTTCCTACGAATCAGCTCACCGGTACCGTCACAGGCGATAACCTTAGGCAAGGCAGACGGTTGTCTGCGGCCGACCTTGACCCAGAACGGATGCACCTTTGATACCACGAATTGGACATGAACCGACCAGTTCTATGTGGTAAGATTAGAGAAGTACGACGCCAGCTTGACACCGCTGCAAATCGCGAGGAATTGTGCCGCCTGAAGGCAGATCTGGTGGCCCAAGGGCCTTACTCAATGCGGAAAGTGAAGCTGGTGGAAGCGATCGAGGAGCTACAGCGTCGAATTGACTCTATTGATGCTTACTGGGAGTCAGAGACGCTGCTCGCAGAGTTGCAATTCCAGCAGTTGCGCGAAAATGAGGAAATCTCTGAATATCCCCCTATTCTGATACAGACGCCTAGCCCGATGCAAACACTGCTCCCCGAGCTGCTCGCCGAAATCTTCCTTCATGTTTGGCGTACTCCATCCATGGTATTAAACTGGAGCCCTTTGACCTCAGAGATGTCGGATCTCTTGAAAATGACACGGGTTTGTTCGTCATGGAGAGCGGCTGTTATATCCATGCAGCCTCCCTCCTTCGACCGACTCCCTTCCGGCCATTCCGGCACCTCCGGTCATCCCTAGGCTCCGGTCATTGACCGGAGCCACCCGATCATCCGGACGAATCGGGTTTTTACGCAATGAAGGATTACTGAGCGTTTCCCGTTTATCCGTCTTCTCGTCTTCTTCCTTATTGTTCTACGACTTACCATCAGCCCTCCTGACTTGTCTTATTGTCAAGAACCACCCTCCTTCCTATTTGGGAATACAATTAGCTACTTAGTATATATATCACTTTAATACGTCTTGTACATCAGATTGATAATTAATGTTGCTTGGCTTTTCTCCTCGCACTGAGTCGCCCTCGCATTCTCTACTCCTCTCCGGTACTCCGACTCCTGTCCCCTCCTCGGATTACCTGCCGGTCAAGGTAGTCACTCACCCTTACCTTCCTGTGGTGTTGTGATCCCTCCGTATACAGCCCCAGACGATCTTCCGGTCCTCCGGTCCCTCCGGTCCTGAGTTCCTCGGCTCGGTATATAACAGCGGCTGCACTTGGCACGCCTGCCCTGTGGTGCGAGCTCTCATATTCAGATTATGGTACCTTGCCTTTGGTGTTCTACAACATGTGGATCGGCCGAGCCGCTGCAGTTCCTCTGGACTTGCATATCTGGCCGTACTTTGGCTACGGTACCGACGAGTACTGGCAGGGAGCTATGGAGCTCCTCCATACTCAGTGTGCTAAGATCGGAGCATTGACGTTAAGACTTCCAGTCAGAGGCTCGAATCTCACAATGCCCCCTCTTTTCCCTCCCCCGTATCATCCAACCTCTTTACAGCGGCTGGTAGTCACGCCATATGACGACTTTATCCACAAAACATTGGTCAATATCCCATGGAGTCAATTATCCCATCTGCAGCTCCAAACCGAAAATTGCGGTCGATACATATCATCCACTCACGGCATGGCCCTTCTCTCCCAAGCGCAAAATCTCATATATCTGTCCATTGATCTCGGCCCTGATATTGCCCACCACATACCAGTGTCTACAAGAAGACTAGCTCTTCTGAACCTTCACACCCTCGACTTGGTCTCTTCCCTACCAGTTAGTCTCCTCAACCACCTTTATGTTCCCTCCTTGAAGTCACTTTCGATCAGGGCTCGGGAGGGCTCTGATCCTGTGGATCAATGCCTACTGCCTGTGATTGCTGTGCTAAGGGAACGATCCAGTTTTTCCCTAGATTCCCTGACCATCAAGTGCACAAATGGTCTCGTACCATCGGCATGTTCATCTGCAGATACTATTGTGTTGTTCCAAGAGATGCCATCCCTATCCACATTGCACCTGCTGTCATATGCTTCCGATTTTTCGGCGTTGGTGGTGGCTTTGACGTACACTCACGGAAATCCTAATGGTGTCCTACTGCCCAATCTACAGAATGTTTCATTATCCATTCTATCGAAAAACGACCAGGTATGTGATATTCCTCTGTATCTTCAAAGCCACCTGACCAATATTGAATTTCGATTCTCAGATTCCCGTTCTTTTTGCTGCCATGGTAGCTTCCCGGTGGTGGCCCAAGGATGAATCCAATTCCTATCCTGTTTCCCGACTGCGAAGCTTTCACCTAGAAAGTGATGACAATGTTCCCACTAAAGAATATTCTGAAGAGACTTATCTTCCATCGCCACTCACTGATCAGGTGTTGGAAGAAAACGAGTGCGCTGTTCGTTGTCTCACGAGCTTCACGAAGGAAGGCCTCCACGGACATCTGCGCTGCCACATGCGAGACTCATGTTTTCAAATGGATGGAAATACACCTCAGACGGACCAAACCGAGGACGAAAACGAGGCCGAGGATATCGCTGATAGCACTCCGACTCCGGAAACAACTTGGGATGACGATGCTATTCAGGCTGCTGCCAGTGTAAGATGGCACTGACCACACTTCATGGTTTGTAAATTATCTGATTAGCCATGTATCTTCAAATGTCAATTTATCTCGGTGGGATGTGGAAACTCTGCTACTTCACAATCCTCATTTTGACCTAGGTACACGACACCAGCCGGAAATTCGATCACTGCTTCATTATGAAGCAGGTTACACTGATATCGTTACCTGCACCGCCTCCGACTCGTAAATTTGTTCTTTCCAGAAACAAGCTGACTTCTTGAAGCGAGGATATATGTAGAGTAGCTCTGTGGACCACGACGAGAAGTGAATAATGAATTATAACCTGTATTTCCGAAATACAGGTTATCATCGATGTGATCTGTCTAACGCTACCCGAGCTAAAATAGGCCCACAGGAAAGTTAGCGCCTCTCAATTTCTCTGCCAAACCATATGTTTCAGCTGTCGCACTCTGAAATTGCCACTCAGTGGTCAGGTGTTAGAAGGAAATGAGTGCGCTGTTCGTCATCTCACAAGCTTTACGAAGGAAGGTCTCCGCGGATCTATGAGCTGTTATATACGAAACTCGTGTTTTCAAATGGATGGTAGTACCCCCAAGCCCGACCAAATTGACAACGAAAACGAAGCCGAAAATGTCGCTGATCGCACTCTGACTCCGGAATTGACTTGGGACCATGATGCTACTACTACAGGATGGGGCTGACCGCACTTCAACACGGTTTGTAAATTATCTGATTAGCCATGTACTGTATCTTCAAGTGACAATTTACCTCGGTGGGTTACATGCTGACTATGCATTTGCCGGCGCATAGCGTCTGCGAGTCGGAGCCACACCTTTACGGTGATTGCGGACTAGGGCTGTCTTTGTAATCCTGAAAGTCAGCTGAGTGCTGATTTGGCGCTGATGTTGAACCTCGGCGATCGGATCATAAGAAAGAATCCCTCCCTAACACTCTTGAGTCCAAGAACCTCTATGACCGAGATTTGTTAAGCGTTTCAACCGCCGAGACCAATATTTTTCTTTTTCGGCGACAACCGGTTGTTTGTTGATGTTTCAAATCAACCAATTTTCTCATGCTCCCATCGAATGTCAATTCCTTGGACTTCCGACGTATGGCTGGCTCTTTTTCTACCTTTGGCCATTGCTTTCGCGGGGTGGAAACTCTCTGGATCGTTTCCCATCCCACGTACTTGGTCTGATCTGTCCGACCTTATCTCTCTCAAATCTTTGGATCCCTCCGAATCTCCGCCATTCTCACTGACCCGAGCTCACAATACTTACGCGCGGTACCGAAACCTATCAGCATCCGAGCTTTCTCGCATGCAATGGTCATACGCCAGTCTCGGTCGTTCCCATAAGCGCCTTGGATACACCCTTGGGTATCCCGAGAAACTGGATAGACTCGCAAAAGTTACCGACGCGAACGCAAAAATAACGGACGGTATTGCTAGGCTCGCTGAACGAGAGTTTGACATCGATCTTCCGCCACGTGGCGGCAATTCCATGGACCTGTTACGAGTGAGAGAGGCGCTGAAGCACTTCGTAAGGGACTGGAGCTCGGACGGTGTCCGGGAACGAGATAAAATATTTACGCCGATTTTGGACGTTCTTCGGAAGGTGGAGATGGATGAGCGGAGCTCCAAGCGAGTACTTGTCCCCGGTTGCGGGCTGGGCAGGCTTGCTTGGGAAATTTCTGAGCTTGGTGAGTGCGCTTCTCCACGTCACATATCGTCTCTGTTGATCATACATAGGCTTCCAGGAGACGACTGCAAATGAGCTCTCTTTCTTCATGAACCTCGCTTTCCGTTTCCTTCTCTCCCCTTCTTCGACTTCGGCCATAAATGAACATGCAATCCACCCTTATGCCCACTGGTTCTCGCACCAGAGATCTGGAACTACCCTCTTCCGCCCCATAAGCTTTCCAGACGCCATTCCACGCCTCTCTTCGAGCTTCCAGCTCGTTGAGAAAGACTTCCTTACCCTGCAGCCCCCGCCTCCTCCTAGCCCCGCTCACCTATCGATCTCAGGATATGACTATATCACAACACTTTTCTTCATCGACACATCCCTCAATATACTCGCCACTCTCCAGCATATTTACCACCTCCTCCGCCCTGGCGGCACGTGGATCAACCTCGGACCGCTTTTGTGGACTGGCGGCTTGGAAGCGAAGCTCGAATTGAGCCTTGAGGAGATCCTGCGCGCGGTGGAAGAGATAGGCTTCGTCATTGATCGTCGAGAGGATGGACAGCAGAGTCAGACGGTCGAATGTGAATACACTGGAGACGCGGAGGCAATGATGCGTTGGATTTATCGGGCCGAGTTTTGGGTAGCACGGAAACCAAAATGAATCACACTATCTTACAACACATCGTTACCTAAACGACCCGTTCAATGGCGGACCCGTTCTCGCGGCCTCGCCAGACAATACCCATGTGTCTCAACAGAAAGCTGTTGATACAGCTTTTGGTTGCTAGAATCGGGTTACGTGTCGCACAGCTGTTTGTTCTTCCGCAGCCACGGTTTCTGTACTAATGATAGATTGACCCGCAAACGCGGAAGGTTTTAATAGATTTATCGAAATCGTCGCACAGTGGCATGACATGACCATAATTCAGGACCCTCGACCCCATTGATGTACAAGCTGATAAATCGACCTCCAAGCGTGGAATGATTGAATATGTCGTCTAGAATTTGTCGCACACCGGCATGAGATGACCACTCACAATCAAGTTAGGTTCTTCATGATTTTCGATCATGTAGATGTACCAAATCTACCCACCGTTTGAAGTCGAATTTTCGCAGCATACCTACGTAGTTGGGTCTTTCTCGTCTGGATGGGCAATGTTGATGTGAAGGTCATTCCATATCATATTCAAATGAACATCATTTGCAAACACCGTGGCAAATACTAGGAGATTCAACTTGGCAAAACTAAATGGTAAGGTTTGGGCCCAACACAAGAGCCTCGCACTCCTGGGTCGGAGCCCAATCGGACTCATCTATGACGATGCCTTCGATCGGGTTCAAGTTGTCGGCCGTGATCGTCGTAGTGGACCTCTTCCAACCCTCAGCAATGGGCATACGTTCTTCCCTGAAGAAAATCTGGACAAACCTAGAATAAAAGAATACATCAGCTGCAAACACGGTATACATCGAGGAAAGATAGCAGTACTTCTTCGGTGCAACACCAGTAAGAACGTCACCCATGACACTGAGATACAGCCCAGATTCACGAGTGCGTATCAAGAACTCCTTCGGAGTGTTGGTGATATTGGGATTAGTCGCAAGTGAGATCGCTAGCCTGTCATGTTGAACATGGCCAGCCGACGTAGCGTTGTAATAATCTACACCGGGGTTGGAATTGGCGAGGGTGCTGAAGATGGTCTCGTTGAAGCGGAGATTATCGCCGAGTGCGAAATCATTGCGCGACAAGGAGGCGTCGTGCTCAATGAGGCTATGCCTGTGTAACGTCGTGAATTAAAATATCGAGGTTTTATCTATACAAGGGGCGTACAGCTTGAGGGCGTCAAGATTCAACGTTGTCGGGTCATCCCCAGAGAGTAGACCAAACTTGGCTGCTTGAATAACAGCGTCGGGTCCGACATTGAATCCCTCTATTCCAGAGAAAACATAAGAAGAGGAGGGGGGAATGCGGCATATATAATTTCTGTGCACCAATTGCGGCATTCAACATCATTGGGATGGATATATTCTTTCCATTCCTAGGAAGGTAGCCATGGTTGGCGAGGCTGTAGTAGCTATTTGAGAAAAGGGGGTCGGAAGTACATTGATTGACACATACGTGTTAAGTCCTGGGCAAGGAGAACGGACGTCCGTAGCCTTTGGAGCGATCCATTGGTGTTTATCGTTAGGATGCGCTGGGGAAAATGCCAAAGTGGAGGAGACAACTGCGAGCATAAGGGGTACGGTGGAAAGATGCATTTTGAAATCCTACGTCTTCAGTATAGGATTGCGAAAATTGCTGAAAATGTGACCTGAATTTATAGAAACTGTAAAGGTTAATAATGGATGACGGTCCGGACAAGACGTCGGTGAGTCAGGATCGGAGACAGGCCCGCAGTAGTACTTACGTGCTCCGAGAAACCCGCCTTCCATGTCTAGCATCGTGACGCGCGCCTCCATTCAAACAACGGCACCAGCTGTATGCGCAGTTTAGGTCTTGCCGATGTCAGACTTCAGCAGCCGTGATTATTATCAGCGGCATCTTATTCAAAGTGTAACGGTTGAGTATATATTCTCAAGAGCGACCGCGGTGTGAAGCTCTGGTGACGAGCTCTGTAATAGGTACGCATGTTCAGCAAGCTGAGCAATTGGTTAGCCTGCAAGATCACTCGCCCAAGCTATGCTTGCCTCCTTGATGCGCCAACACGATGATTAAGATCTGAGGAAGATTGTCCGTCCAATTACCTTTGGGGTCACTACAGCCTTTGTCCAAACTCGGGAAGACCCATGAAAGATTGAAAGTGTAGAGTTTTCGCTGCGATCAATCCAACGCGACACGATGGTGACGTGCTGCGCCTGAACTTCCTCAGGCTGGCAGCGACGAACGTCTTGTTTCAAGGGGTTGGTTCATATAATTGGCTGCGCGGTCCACGTTGCCAGCAACCGGTTAGTGTGCAACGACAGGGCCCGGGTGTACTCATTTGTTCTCCGTGAGGTCATTAGATAAACATCGGATCCGGATTAGTGAGTGGTACTTGGAATTAATTAAACATTGTAACGCACATCGTGTTTTTGCTGACTATTCCACCCCTCATATTAGCAAGGAATTGTCATGCATGACGCCCCAATCGGCAGCTGATCTCCCAAAAATGGGGTTCAACTTGTAAAATTCCTAGACTCTACAGTTATCCAGGTTGAAAGTCAAGATGTCCTCAGCCCCAATCTTCACCAGCTCATCCATAATGCTGGCGATTTTCTTCTTCTCGACCATACAGCTGACACCAACCCAGTTTTCCTCCTCCAGAGGACTCACCGTCGGCGCCCGACGTCCGGGTGTAATCAGCGTTGCAGCCGGGAGCTTGTCTCGTGAAATATTGAACTGGCACACAACGTACTTGCTCGCAGCAATGACGCCTGCTATCCGACTTGTCACGAGATCGATCAAAGGTGCAAGTCCGGGGTGTTTGGGCATCGTCGATTTTATGAGCACAGCTTCGGATTCGAGCAGGGTCGCTATGGCGTGCAAGCCTGCTGCCCGCATAGTGTCGCCGGATTCTGTGCATAGAAACGTTTAGATGCGGAGAAGAGCTTGGAAGTGTAACGACTGACCGACGAGATCAACTACAGAAGCGCGAAGGCAGACCATCGGTAAGTATTATTTAAGAAATGCATGATTCCTCACCGATTCCATCTGCGAGGCCCAGGGCACAGGCGGCTTCCACACTGCCGCCTACATATTCTATCCGGGTCTTTTGATCGCCCGAAAGATTGAACTTTTCATCCAGTTTTCCAAAATACTCCCCTGAGAGCACCTCGAAACTCGTAACCACACGCTTTCCAGCGAGGTCCTCTACGTTCTTAATGGAGCCCGCCTCCGGAACCTGGACCTGGAGGGAGCACTTTCCGAACCCGAGGCGCAGGGCTTCCGTGACGTGGTCTTGCATTTGAGCCTCAAGTATCACGTCGTGCCCAGTAATCCCCAGGTCCACGTTTCCCTTGCCGACAAAAGATGGAATATCGGAGGCGGGGAGAAAGACGCTGAAGCATTTCAGATGATAGTAGAAGGTAAAGAAAAAATTACTTACAGTGCGATGTTGTGATTGAGAACAAGACACACGTCTAGTCTATTGTGTCTCCGGAACTGGATATCAGCGCCTATGGACGATATCAGTGGCTGAACGCGGGCTGTAGATGAAGCTAGAGCAAACCTGCAAGGATATTGAGGCACTTTTCGTGGAGCCGTCCTGAAATCCAAGAAACTGAGATGCGGAACGGAAAGTAGAGAGCCCTGGTAAACCTTTCTTCGGAATGGCGAAGAGTAATCGGCCGTTGAGCGAATCTGCGTCTTGTGTCTAGTTCAGCGGTACATCCATGTTCAAGTAGATAAGAATAACCTACTCATACTTTCAACCGAGGCACGATACGAGGAGAGCCAAATTTTGAGGTGAAAGTTTCTGACTCGATCGCGATCGATCGATATCATCCATATTTGGCAATCCCCTATCCCACCACCTCGATTGGTTCTCTTTACTAATTCGTTATTTAAATCGCGCGCATTTCTCGCGTATGAATTTTATGTAAATATCCTAGTCTTACAACCTGCTGAATTGGTATACCCGATCTACCACGGTAGGCAGAGGTACACAGAGGCAGAACAAAGCTGGCCTACATATGGTAGACACAGGTAAGACCGGCTCGGCACTACGGACCCCTGGAACGCGGTACTTGTGTTATAGTGCTGGATAAATCTCAATCCCTGTCCCCAAGTTTCGACGAGACCTTTCAACTATTGAATCATTTATTACGATTGTATAGTATAAGCAATCAAGCGCCCAAGCTAGGCATGCCATTTTTACAGGGGCGCGTCCTCCTTGACCTTCTCGATTTGCGCAAAGACCATCTTCCTGCGCATCAGCCACTGGAACAGCGGTAGCGTGACGCATGAGAGCGCTACCCAAGCGATGAGAATCCCGAAATTTCTACCGACTATGAGACCAGATGAGCTGATGGTAGGCGCACAAGGAGGGACGACTGACGGTGGTTTTTCGTGCTGAAAACAATCGTGCGCACTGCGCGAGAGATGTTGTAGAACGGGAACGCGTAGCCGTATCTGTAGACAGGAGGCATGGCCTCTGGAGGAAATTGGGCTATCGATAGGTTGGAGATGATCCAGAGGATGAGGAAGAACGGGATGAAGCGGACGGTGACGACGGTGATCACGGCTTCCAGGGCAAGACCACTGCAGGGCATCGATTAGATGCAGAGTACGTGTGCGAACTAAGAATAATCAGGACTTACCAGGCAAGCATCCCTATCCAGTTGAACATCCAGAATATTACAAAACCAGCTTCACCGAATCTGGGCATCAAATTAGCTCACGAGAAAGAACTGAAAACGAACAAAGATCAACCTTCGATTAAATGGTAGTTGGAAGGCACGACCCAAAATGGTGTAGAATAACTGCGGTATCAATGTCAGGACAAGTTGAGCAGATGGAGGAATCCGAGTATATTTACTGCAATGAAAAAATATGCTGCGAAAGAGGTGGCGAGCCGCACTCGGACGAGCGATCCGAGCGCCAGGTGTCGTTCGATACCTGATGTCTGACGAGCGCCATTGGAAATCAGCTTCGAAAAACGGTGAGATAGACATGATATGAAACGGTGATGATATAACGTACAACCGTGAAGAACTGTGTCATATTTTCAAGACAAGTAATTTAGAGGCACAGTTAGACACTCACAGAAAGGATCAGAAGGACGATCATGCCCACGAAAGTGACTGCGCTTGCCCTGGAAGGCGAAAACTCAATTATGCATGAGCATAGATAAAACGTGCAACGTACACCTCGACGTCGAACGGCCGGATATTTT
Organism: Mycena sp. CBHHK59/15; assembly: GCA_029204085.1. Classification (NCBI taxonomy): domain Eukaryota; kingdom Fungi; phylum Basidiomycota; class Agaricomycetes; order Agaricales; family Mycenaceae; genus Mycena; species Mycena sp. CBHHK59/15. The sequence goes on from JARGXW010000620.1 coordinate 27,767, forward strand.
TGATAGTATAGGAAATGGGTCGGGTTAGAATTTGGGGCGCGGTGGAGAGCAAGTCTGAGATATTAGAGGACGTGGAGATATTTTTGGCGAAGGCAAGCGCGAATGCCTGACTTAGTGCCTCTAGTTGAGCTATCGCCTGATGATGGAAGTAAGGTAAAGCAATATTGCCAAAAAGAAATCGACGAACTTGAGGTCTCAGGACATTACGACTGGAGAAGAATATTAAATGGAAAGTTAGTGTCATACCACGGGTCTGTACTCGACAACGAACACATACTATGCAGCTTCATTACGCGCCTCAGCGCCTATGAATGTGATGGCTGATGTAGGGTCGTAAGCTTCATCAACCGCAGAAAGCGCAGCTGCGAGATTCAGACCGGCTCTGACATTAACTTGAAACCTCGATTGAATAGGAGGAAGTTCAACAAGCGGCAGACTTACTAGCAACGGCTGCCCAAGTTTCCTCTTCCACAACCGCATTTTCCAATCCTGACAACCCTTCAGGAAACCGGCTGGCCGACACCACTTTCCATGCGATTCCGCCACGTCCTGGGCTAACGTCGCTGAGGGATCTTATGACTGCCTGGCCTACTGCCGATCCGCCATCAAAGTCCTACAACAGCATCAGCCGTAAAAAGGTGACTACCAAAAAAGAAATGGAACATACAACTACCCAGCCAGGAAGGGCACGATACGGTGTCTCCCAAACCGACCCCATGTATATCGAAAATACCCCGAAGACCACGATGCCCAGCGCTGCGACGCCACTGACTACCGCATTAAGATATGTAGCTCGAGCGGCGGAGAGCACAGGTGATTTGTCAAAGAACCGGGCAGAGAATGGGGGATGTGGTTCCACGGTGGTAATAGACGAGGAAAAGGTGGAAACGGAGTGCTCCGGGTGCTCATCGTTGGCGGAGGGGGTTGAGGGCCGTCTGGCGAGTTCTTCAGGCATCATGATGACAGGTACACGCCGAGAAGAGCGGTAGATCCCAGCGCGTTATATGTAAAGTTTGCTCGATTTAGCCGGGCCGCCGCAACACTGGTTGAAGATTGATCCGGCTTAGCGAGCATCGGAGCTCAGCAAGCCTGGGATGTCAGCGCAGTCATGCACTCTCGGGGATTAGTAAGGGAGTCGTGAGGTATAAAAGAAGACAAAAAATAGTACATACCTTGGCCGTCTGTAACCCAACTGACCCTCTTTGCTCCTGCGATCGTGGGAGCCTGGCGGGACTGCCCGAATTTCTACAACATCACCGGATCCGGAGTCTTCTGTTGATAAGAAAATCTTAAGCCAACGTAAATAAAAATAAAAATAAAAATAAAAATAAAGTAAAGCTGTACTAGCGGTCAACGCCCGGCTGCTTCATTACGCAAATAGGCAGAGCTTTGGGGAAACACACCTAGTACGGCCGTGATTTATCGTGTGTCTGTAGTGCTACCTGGGACCTTGTGGTCTAAATGATGCACGCGTCTGAATGAAAGCACCACGCAAGTACCGACCGATCATTAGCAGGTCCAACTGAACTACCATCTCGGACCCGACTCGGCCGCGGGCGGCCGGATGCGGTTTTTAATGATATTCGCCACGACCATGATTTCTATTTGACAGAGCTACCATATTTATAGCTTGATTAGAATGCCTGAAAGTAGAAGCAAATCATAGGTCTTCCACTTTATATACGTCATATGCAACCTCCTCGTACGGATGCACCTTCAGTGCTCTCCGTTAGCGATCATTAGACAAGTTATACGAGACATGGGACCCACTGTCTTTAATTCGTGGATGATAGCCCGCACCTGTTCTCGCTGGCCAAGATCATGCACCACGATCTCTACCCGGTCCTCCTCAACGAATTCCAGCGTACCGACTGAACCGGTCACTGGCTTGGCCCCTTCGCAGGGTTTAAATTGGCCTGTAGACGCATATGAATAAAACTATGCCCAGGTAATGGCAGGCTCACCAGTTCCCCGAGAAAGGAACGCCACCTGGTCGTAGTTCCCTATTTTCCCCAGCTGTGTGGGAAATTTTAGGAAGAGGTGATTCAGGATGCTTCGTGTGTTTGTCGCAGGCGAAAAGAATACAAGTTTGAAACGGAGTGACATAGAAGTTCAACTTTTCGTTCGAAAATTTGGTGGGAAGGTAGGTGGAGAGAAAAATTGAGACAAGGGGAAATATATATCCCGGAAAGGAGGGAGCATGGCAGTTGATCGGAAATTCTGAAAGAGAGGCCACCATGACGCTGACATCTGTGACCGTCACGCGGTCGACTCTTTCCGTGAACGCGACGTGTACACGATATTCTCGATGAATCTGTCTCTGTACAGCGTCAACGCCTTCCTCATCCTTGACACAGAGGGGAACCGCGTCCTCGCAAAATACTACCGCCCCAAAAGCCATCCTCTCGGCGAGTCGAAGGAGTACCTGACGCTCAAGGAGCAAAAAGCGTTCGAGAAGGGCTTATGGCAAAAGACGAAGAAACCGGGAGGTGCGTGAGCCCGGCGGTCTCGAAATGCCCCAATAACGTTGTACTGCTATGCAGGTGATATCATCTTGTACGACTCGCACCTCGCGGTGTACAAGCATTCATTGGACCTCATCATGTATTTCATCGCCGGGCCGTCCGAGAACGAGCTCATGCTCTCCACGGCACTGAACAACTTTGTCGACGCATTGACTCTCCTCATGCGGAACCAGATAGAGAAGCGGGGGGTTCTCGAGAGCTTGGATCTGGTGTTGTTATGTCTGGACGAGACCATCGACGACGGGTACGTCGTACACGTCTTCCTGCAATCCGCCCTTTGACGAGTGTGTTGTATAGGATCATTGTAGATACAGATCCTGCCGCCATTGCCTCGCGCGTCAGCAGGCCGCGCCCAGACACGACGGAGATCATCATCAACGAGCAGACCATAATGAGCGCATACCAAACTGTGAAGGAGAAGATGGCGCAGAGAATAGGCCAGCTGTAGTCGAGTCTAATTCTTACCGGTCTGTGCTTTTACTACGCTATCTTATTCATTCTGTTCCGTGAACGTCGTTCTGTTCTGTGGGCGTGTGCGTCCGCTCTCCTCTTAACCTACAATGCTTAACTGTAAGTGGTATGTGTGTGTGCTTAAGCTGTCATTTCACTACTGACCATTTGCTTGCCACTGTAGACGTCCTGCATTGTCACGCTGCAAATAACTTTTTAAGCACACAACATATAGTGACGCTTAGCGCCCAATTGCGGGCTTGAGTTGGTTGCAGCCCACAAAGTGATTTTTATGCGGTCTTTGCAAGCTATTCGCAGCTCACGAGCACCCCGTCCTTTTGGTCCGTGAGCAAGGGCTCTTTGGACGACTGGATTATGCCGGCGATTAAACGAGCTGCCGGACAAAGTATGTATGCAACTTTTCTTTAACCTTTCTACATAACTCTGCCACCAACCACATCGACACCCACCTCGACCTTGATAAATAGCCACCCGCACACAACGACCATAGCGAACACGTACCGCAATATCTGAAAATCATGCACGTCGCAAATCTCGAGATTCGAGCACGTCTCGCAGAGCTTGATGGAGCAGAAAGCTACGGGATCGACGAATGCCGCTTGCAGGAAGAGAGGATGCACCTCCAACATCGTCTTGACTCCATCGTATACCCTGTCCTGACCTTGCCCGTCGAAATAGTCTCCGAGATATTCGTCAACTGCCTCGCCGACGTTCCAGTCTCCATCGACGCGTCTGTGGCGCCACTCCTCCTCACCAGGGTATGCACCCAATGGCGGAGTATAGCGCTACGGACGCCGAAGCTATGGAGCATTCTGGCTGTAGAAAGCCACTCCTTGCGCGACGCTGGTTTCGTCGAGACGTGGCTCCGCCGAGCCGGCAACACGCCGCTCACCCTCGACCTATGCCACTTCGATCCCAATCCCTTTCCCGGCGGTCGCGCCCGGAATCGCAAGATATTCCTACCTGTCATGGCGCGGGCCCCCCAATGGAGGGATGTCTGCATCCACTTCCCGGCGGCCATGTGCGAAGTATACTTCCTGTTTATAAACCGGCTTCCCAAGCTGAGAAAGCTGGAGATCAGAAGCATGTTTCAGGCGGGGCAGGAGCATTACTCGTCGCATGCGGGACTCGACATGTTCAGTGACGCTCCAGAGCTTCGGGAGGTGAACCTGTATGGGATGATCCCTCCCGCGGTTTTCAACCTGCCCTGGCATCAGTTGACGACGTTCCGCAGCATGCAGTACTCGGCGAAGGAGTGCATGACCGTCTTGTCTCTTGCACCACAACTCGTAACCTGCGAATTTATCGACGTTCAAAATGCCGAACTCAGTGGTTTCAGAGACCTCCCCCCGCATCATAGCCTTCAAGATCTGACCATCGACGCCACTGCGTCGCCGGACGACGCACACCCGCCTGTGCAGATCCTCCGTTTCTCAGGCTGCCGGCCCTGAGAGCGCTCGACCTCGTATATACGCCCGCTGAGGACGCGGCATGGTTCCTTCCGATGCTCAAAAACGCCCCTGGGTTGCGCACCTTCCGCAGAGCGTACCACGAGACGGGGATGGACGACCCGATCGTCTCGTATCTTGGCGCCATGTCGGGGCTCGTAAGCGTCGAAATTGCGGGAGAGGCGCAACACATGAATGAAGTCATGCGCCTCGTCCGCGGCTCGCCGTCCTTCCTTCCCCGCGTCCAGGACATGCAGCTCCGCATCCTTGGCATGGACGTCAGCCTCAGTGCGGTGTCCTTCTTGGTCCTCCGCCAGGCGAAGAAAATTATGGATGAAATATACCGCAACGTCGCCGAAGCGTTGTTTTACCGGCGCGTGCCCCGCGTGGAGCTGGGGCTCGCGAAGCTCGAGTCGTTCCAGCTGTTCGTACCGCTGTTGAAGGCGGAGCCCTATGCTCCTCGCTCTGCAATTTTCAAGAAGCTCTCAAGTTTGAAAACTAAGCGCGGCATGGATATCTCTATACGAACTGGACCAGTATACCGGGAGAACTCGACTATATTATGAATAAAAATGTGGCGATTGTTATGTATCTCCTACTTATTTATTGCCTTAGCTATTCATCGCCTAATTTTTTCATGCCATCCTTACCACACCGTCCCACCCCGTAGACCGTAGTATGTATCTCATAGGATTCTTTATATATATCGCACCCACTCAATTCTGTCTCCATTGATCATCATGATTTCCCCTCTCGTCTGACTTTTTTGTATTCGCTAAATAGATAATTGCCTCCACAGCCTTAAGCTTAGTTATTGTTTCCAAATCGTGATCCTCCACCGAGATCGAATAAGTGCCAGAAAGTAGGGCTTCCGCCCGTGACCGTCGAGGCGGTTCGACGGCACCCGTCGACCATTTTGAACCTTCATCGACGGCACGGTCACGGCACGGGTGTGAGCCGTTTTTTGCCGTCGAAAAACGGCCGTCACGGCCGTTCGACGGGTACCCCCAAACCTGGCTTCTTTCAGCTATTTCAGTCTCTAGACTGGTAAATATAGGTATGTGCAAGGGTATGTGAAGCAACTCACACCCATATTCAATCTTGCCTGAACCTTTGTGATCCACCGAGGTGCCTTATGCTGAAAGAATCTCAACCCGGGCAATGCCGAAAGGGCATTTCCCCTTCCGGAACTGACCCAAACTCACGTCTTTCAAGAGTTTGTGAAAACTTTCTGGCGTCAAATTCCACATTTCAAGGATAGTTGAGTAGCTCCAGGTTATCCAAAGCCTCAATTTTGTTGTCCTCGACTTGTTCAACTTGGTTTGGCACGCAAGTGCCGTCTCGCGTGTTCAACTTGCAATGAGGCAACGATGCGCACTTACCACAAGGTTGTACAGGAATCTGCGGCACTATTACCTCGACTTCCGAGCCAAAATTCCACGTTACGTCGCCCGTTAATCCGTCAACGGCCGTGCCGTTGACCGTGCCGTCCCGTCAAGAATTTTTTCGACCTCTCGACAGGCCGTCTAGAGACGGCCCGTGCCCGTCGAATACCCGTCGATTCGACGGCCGTTGCCGTCACGGCAACGGGTGGAAGCCCTACCAGAAAGCCCGCTCCACGGCAGAGCCCACGTATCACCGGTTGTAAGGATTAGATAATAAGTTCTCCATAAGCTAAAACACCGACCAGTCAGTTTCATGTAAGCAACTTTGATCACGGGGTTAAGGGATCAAAGCTTCATCATGAAAGCCGGAAGTTGTTGTCCTGTATTTGATTGTATTAAGCAAACATGGCTCACCGCCAAAATCTGATCTGCCGACGCCGGCACGTTTTACGGCGAGCACCCAAATCAGATGGCCAAAGCTAAGAGACAGAATTCCTTAAAGTCCTTTGGGCCATGCTTTGTAGACATGGATAACGAAATGAATTTGGATTGATTTAATTGTATATTGCAAGAACTTATATTTTTGACATTAACTAGGGGTGGGCACCGTACTGTATACGGTTACGACCGTAAGAATTACGGTCCTTACGGGTGCTCACCGGCCCGTATCCGTAACCATAAGGCAGCTCTCCGAGGCTCTTACGGTACGCTTTACGGTCTTTACGGTTGTTTACGACCCGTAATTTTGAACTCTTCATAGAACTAAGTTAATTTTTTTTGGCCTCAATGGATGAATTGGTATTAGATTCAGATAGAATTGGACAAGACTCCAAATTAATTTCTAGTCCGAGTCCACTACAATTGCCCGCAGAGCGTTCTCAGCTCTGTTACGTCGTAGACGGAGGTGGTGCTTGAGCACCATCAAAGTGCGGATAGTCTCTGGTTTCAAATTGGAATGTCGCAAGGAGATAGTGTCTCGGCCACCCGAAAACACGTGCTCGACTGCGACGGCAGAACCTGGATCAGTTCATTAGCAGAGATATATTGGAGGTTAAAGTGGGAACAATACCCGGAATTGACATGATATCTCGTGCAAGCCGGTACGTCTTGATGCCCTGTGAAAATACGGACATGCGATAAATGGACTTAACGCTTGCCAACGAGCAGGCGTTGCCCACATCGTTCTCTCGTTGGTGAAATTCAAGATTCTGATTTCTAACAGGTAGGCAATAACAGTGTGTTGGGAATTGGCCGGGAGCACTCTTGACGCGTCCAAGGGATGGTAAACACGTCGGGGTTTGAGCGGGTACATGGGCGCGAATTGGGCGCGAATCAATGATTGCCAGCGGTGGTGACACGTCATCCTTGGCTTCGGCCGACGGCGAAATCCAATCACCGAAATCTGGCAGAATTACGGTCCGTATCAACCCGTATATGGCCGTAATCTTACAGGCACTGACAGTTTACAGACGGTGGTTAACCGTAACCGTAAAAAATCAACCAGGGGGCCCATACGGTACGGTTTGTGGACCCGTAAACCAGTAACCGTATACGGTAACTTACGGATACGGTGCCCACCCCTAACATTAACCCAAACCCTGTCTACAAAGCACTGTGCACCTCGAAACAAAAAATGTGGCCGATGAGCGGAGTTTCAAATCTGGGTGTGTCGGCTCAAAAACAGGAATCACCCTGGAGCACAGTGACCTTGAGGTGACCGGACACGTCAATTCAGCCGCCTCGATGATCCCACCATGTATTCCATGTCAAACGTGGCAAAAAAAATTGGTATGTGGTACCAGTGTACCTACCTCTACCTCTGAAACAAGTTTCATGCACAGTCCCTGGCCCAAGGCTGCACTATACCTCTCAAATAACATCCACGTGCTTTTCCGGTGGGCAGCGGCAAATGGCCGCATACAGGCAGTAGCAAGGCACCAAAGAAGCGCTCAAATGCACAGAATCTGCGGTCCAAGAGCCTCACCCAGAAGGAGAATGTTGTGCTGCCTCCAGTGGCAAAAACTCTGGTGCAGTCTGCAAACAAATCAGCAGCTCAGACACCAATAGATCATTGCCACGAGCTCGAGAAAGCCAAGAGAAAAATTCGCCACCTTGATACCAAGAATAAGAAGCTTGAGCAGACAGTCATTCACCTCAAGACCGCAGCAAAAACCCAGGAATGCGAGCACCACAAGGCCCGTTTGGCTCAAGCAGCTGGTTTGGCACAGGCAGCTGCATCCCAAGCTATCGCTGCTGACATGTTATCAAAAGCGACAGGAAAGGTCGCTGCAATGACATCAACTAATCTGGAGCTTAAAAACACTGTTTGGGCCCTTCAGAGATGGGTGGATTGTTCCACGGGAGTGCTTTCCTGAGCTGTTGAGTGTGCATGAAAGAAGCTGCAACTTCGTCGCATTACCCAGCAGGGAATTTTCACAGTGGAGGCCCGGAAAATTGCACAGACTATGGTGGATGCTGGATGCTCCCGAGGGAAAATTGGCTCACTCCTGCAGCGCATCGGGGCTATCTTCGGAGTCAAAATTGCAGAGATCATGAGCCACTGCACTGTTGGCCAAGCAATTCTGGAGGGCGGTGTTGCTGCAAAGTTGCAGCTTCAATATGAAACCTCCCGAAATGCTGGTGCATACCTCGTATAACCCTGACCTTCGTGGTTAGGTATAACAATTAGCACGGACAGTACATCAAACCGTGGCATCAGTTTCGAGTCCACCCACATTAAGGCTCATCACGAGTTAACTTGTGGGTGACCCAGATCCGTGGCCATGGGTACCTGCATCATCCAGAGCCCTACTCGGATCCGTGGCCAACCCATGTTCATGAGTACTTGACTCGCGGGTCGTGGGTTTGTTTCCCACGGATCAACTCACGAGTACTTGACTCGCGGGTCGCGGCTTTGTTTCCGACGGATCAACTCACAGGTATTTTTCATCTTTTGCTATTTTTCAGCTGAAAGTACAAGTTTTAAAGCACTTTTAAAACTTGTGAGTATAACCTTTTTTTCAAAAATCGCTACCCGGATCTGTGACTGACCCGTGGCCATGGGTACCCAAACCCACGAGTATTTCCACAGGTCAACCCGTAGTGACTCGCGGGTGACCCGCACTCGTGACGAGCCTTAACCCACATCACCTGCAGAGTATCCAATTATGCAGCCAGTTCACTTCACGTTGACCCAGAATCGCAGCCGAAAGTATGGCTAGCTGGTGTGCACTCCATGGTCAATCATTCAAGCGCAGAGTCCGTGTCAAGCTGGGTAAAGCACGCCAAAGATCAAGTTGATCTGTTCAATCACAGCCCCTTAGCGCAAAGATTGAATGAGAAGCACTCGATTCGTGCATGGCTTATATCCTTGAAGGGAATGCATGGAGACCACACCTTGACCGAGAAGGGCTCGGCCAAGGGAATGGAAAACCTCAAACACAACGCTGCAATCAAAGACCTTGGAGAGAGTGTGCTTGGAGCCAAACCGCTAGCCAAACTTGTGATGTATCTTGGGGCATGGAACACAAAGAAACTCGCTGAAGCAGGAGGGATTGAAGCTTGGGAACACCTCTCTGAGCTGGAGAAGGCCAAGCGCAACGCAAAGCTCATGAAGGAGATTGTTGTGGTGCTGGGAAAAGAACCATACAATTCACTGTCACCAGAAGATCGCCGAACACTTGACCTGTTCATCTGGTCCAGGTGCTGTATGCACAAGGATCTAAACAGCTTCAAGGGAGGGAATGCGGAGATGATGGCGGAATGGGAACGGATCGGGGCAACACCACCAATTATTCTCGCCAACAAGGGCAATGCAGCGATACTCAAGGAGCTACTCGAGCCAGGCAGTGAGAAATACGACAACCTTACAGAGCTCCAGCAGAAGGCATTCGAGGCATCAACCTGTGGTGCAATCAAGACTTGTGCAATTGCTGGAATGATATTTAATAACAAGGATGGCAAAAAGGGCCAAGGTGACAAGCATGTTGATTTCATGACGGCGCAACTCGGCAGGAAGCACAAAAGATTCCTGGGCACCCACAAAAGTCGCTTCAGCAGTTCTGCCCTCACGGCGGCTGAAATCATCACCTTTCTGGTGCTCTACATCCTCCTAATGAGTGTCATTGAATTTTCCAAAAACAGTCCAGCACTTACCAACGTCGAGAACAATTTGCGGCTTGCAATTCGGAACAGGCAAACCCTGGTGGAGCTCATTGTTGTCATCCTCTACTACCAAGCCATTGGTCATCCATATATGCGCTGCGTGCGAGGACCAGGAACCAAAAATAGGAACACACTTGACCTTGGGCCACTACATGCAGAGGTCTGCAATCATATCCAAGCTCTAATTGATAACCCATCACTTCTTACCACCGCCGATGCCTCACATGTTACGGGAAGTCTTGATGGACAACCATGGGAGGACCCAGCTGTGATGAAAGCCGCTCTTGAGCTCATCCCGATGTTGGAGCGTGTCACAGAGGTTCTCCTGGCATTTCTTCATGGTGCTCTTGCAACTTGGGTCCAGTTTTCTGCGGAATTTGCACCGGGTGGGCTGATTGACAAGGCAACGGCTAGTGAGTGCCAGCTGGCATGGATGCCGTTGATGAATGATGCCAACGAGGGCACACAGGGAAGCTACCGCGTCTGAATGCAGGATAAACTGTCAATGACACTCCATCAATACAATGCCAATGCGATGTATCAACGAAACAACACTCAAGCATTCATGGACATCATTTTCGAGATGCCAGATCACCAGTACATCATGTGAGAGGCCAGGCAAATCGATGCCAGTGGTCTTGAGGCTGCCAGACGCAAAGAGATCGTAGACTTCCAGATCCGACTAGCCAAGCTCAAGGAAGACAGAGAGCGCACCAAACAGCAGAAGGCCCTGGAGAATCAGCAAAGAATCCAAGCAGTTCCACTGCTCAGAGGTGTCGCAGAGATCTACGAGCAGAAAATGACTATTACGAAGATCACCGAGCAGCTTGATGTTCTCTGGCTGCGAGGTATACCTAGAATTCTCATAAACAGCTGTTATGTCAACAAGGCAGAGAAGCAGGGGGGCCTGAAGATGGCAGTTCTGTGCTATCTGACAAATCCAGAGGCCTACCCTCTTCCGATCATGCCTGTGTCAGAGCCTGGGACCACGACTGCCATCTTACTTAATTCACACATACACATTATATTACTACTCTTTTGCCTCTTAGAACTCACTGTGAGAGGTTGTAGAGGATGAGAACAAGATTTGAGAAGGAACAGCGTGAAATGATGTGGCGGTGTGCTTATGTAATGAGCCATCAGCGATCCGGGCATTGCCCACTCCCATTCATCATCATGATCCAGTGAAAAGCATAGCCATGTGATGGTGAAGTGGTTGGTCATGAGCCTAGCTAAACACGTACATACTATGGACACCGGCAACGCAGTGGTATTTCAAAGTCCACTCAGAGGCTCGATCCAGCCCAACTGATGGCTTCAAGATTGTGAGGCATATGTGGGCTCAACCAGCTGGAATATGGCCATACATTATTAAGAGAAAGTGAAGTTTATCCCAGTAGCAAGATAATGTCCAACTTTTTTTTTTGGAGGTACTTCACATGCTTGGTTTAGTGGGAATAAATCATATAAATATACATTTCCTACTGGATCTGGGTTGAACATTATCTCCAGCCACCTCTTGAAACAGAGTCTGAGATGCAATAGCACCCATAATGTGACCGGTTTGAGTCATATTTGGGCCACAAAGTACCACGGATTTTGGGCACACATGACTAATTTCCTTTATCAGAAATCTATGCTCCTCTCTATTCGACGCGACTCTCGTCTCCTTCACGTGGCAATACGCATCTTTTGTATACTTTACCTCGTGGGCATGGGCCAGAGACCAAAAGGAGCCGACAAATAAGGTCTTTGATCAACAATTGGCATGGCATTGCCATGCAGACCTACCATTTCTTGCCAAAGGAGCCAAGTCCAACTTACCAATGGTGTCAAAATTATTGAACAAGACCCAGAAACAAGCAGCCTTGATCACAGATATGTCGTGCAGCCTGTAGTGCCAGTGATTGAAGTCACACAGGAAGACAATGGGATGAAAGATGATGTTGACAGTGATGCAGACATGGAACTGTCATATTAAAAATTATTAAACTTGATATTACTCATCAAATGCACAATATAAGACATTTGGCTTCCTAGGATACATTGAAACGGGGTGCCAATGTGCTCAATGAACTCGAAACCACCCAAAACCGTGGCTTGAGTGAGGACAAATAATGACAAACAGCACATGCTGGAACCGACCATTGCCAGTGCCCACATACTATGATAGTAATACAACTTACATACACATCGGTTGAATGACCACATGCATCTTTCGTGTCACACGCGTTGAAGGGTACATAGATGCAAACAATGTACTCTGGTCAAAGCGAGAAATCCTTTAGATGATGTTTTTTGGGGTCTTGGCTATCGCCGGGCAAGTCCAGAGCAAGCCTGTATTTATTTTCACTTCTGAATTCTGAGAACAGTTTCCAACTCTCTTTCTCTGTCTGCCAGGTGGCTAGGATAACAGTAAGAATACATTTCCCCTCCACATCATGTTCCCAGCAAATCCAAATTACAAATCCTTGTTTACAGTGTTTACAGTTGAATATCACACCTCTGTCTAATATAAAACTGAGGTACGGCCGAGACCGACCATGGCGGATCATAGGGGGTATGTAAAAGAGGTAAAAAGAAAGAAAGCTCCGTCCATTCGATTGTACAGTAGCATTACATAATCCTTGTTGGCAAATCCACCGAAATCGTCGAGAAGGGTGCGAACAGCGAAGAGGCTGCCTCAAGCAGGCTGTATGAGTAGCCAGGCTGACGAGGGTGAATGGGAATACGAGATGGGACCATTTGGAGGGATGTGGAGGACAGGCTGGGGTGGATGCGGGAATTTCAAAGTGGATGACGAGTGCATGGGTATGTCGTTCACGGGGGCTGTATCTGTACTGACGAATACAACAACTGCAGTGTTTGCGAGTCATCCAGAGCTTGGGCATGAACAAGGGCTTCCAGCTCATGCAGAGCTTCAGCTATGTCGCGAAAGAGGTCGCACCTGTCTAGCTCCAACTCAAGATCAGCGAGCTGCATGTGCAAGCAGCCAAGGTGCTGGGCTGTGGTTTCTGTGAGGGCATGTGTGTCCTGCATGTGTGCATCAAGAAGGGGGTGAAGTGAAGCGGCAAGAGTGAGTTTGCAGCTGAGGCAGAAGCAGTGTGTGAGGTGGGCAGTGGAAAACGGCAATGGAGAGCATGAAATTTAGTGGCACAGGTGTTGAAAGGGGGTAAGGATGGGCCGGGGATGCATTGTCATGGTTGGAAGGGTGGTACAGTAGGATTTGGTGGTGAAGAAAAAATTAGGTGGGGATTCAGTGGATTGTGCATGTCCATCATTGTGCTGGTCCGAAACCTCATCTGTGGCTAGTAGATGGTACTGGACGATGAACTGTTAATGACACCGAGTGCCCAAAGCTCAATGAGGCTGGAACGACCAGCTCACCGCAGTGGTGGTGGTTGCAGTTGTTGTCCAACAGCATCAACAGAACAATCCATGTGGTGTAGTGCTGCAGGTGATGTTGGATATATATTCATCATTAAATGAGTTTGAATACCTTTGAATTTGCCATGCTCTGACCATCTGATTGCATCATGGAACATTCCAGTAGCATGAATACAGCTTATATACAGCATGAATACAGCTTATATACAGCAGGACATACAGCATTGACACAGCATGCTTGCAGATATAAAAGCAGAGAAGTTACAGCCTGTACTCTAGTCCTTCTATTCCATCATTTTTACAAAGCTTAACCCTGTTCTCCAGGACTTCATCTTACCGAAGCCTTGCCACTGAGTCCTGGCTACTCCATAGTGGATTTTGAGATAAGATTGGCTTTGTCTGTCACAAAGGCTTTGGTAAGATGAAGTCTTGGAGAGCAGGGTTAAGATTCGTAAAAATGGTGGAATAGAAGGACTAGAGTACAGGCTGTAACTACTCTGCTTTTATATCTGCAAGCATGCTGTGTCAATGTTGTATATCCTACTGTATATGTATGTCCTGCTGTATTTGTGCTACCAGAATGTTCCATGGTGCAATCAGATGCAATCAGATGGTCAGAGCGTGACAGAATTCCCATTGTCATCCCAAGTCAATTGTAGTTGTAGTTTCATGTGTTACTGTGGAAGGAAAACCCAAGGAGCTCCTAGTCTGTTCTAGGCCATCATATTGTCAGCACAGATCATGGTCTAATCTGTATTTAGTTGGATATTTCGTGAATGGGAACCTGTACCTCTATTGTCTTCATCCTGTTAACCGGTGATCCCAACCAACCTGACACTATGACCAACTTGTCACGGTGCAGAGTCAGAAGCAATCTGAAATGAGGGAATAAATAATAGCAACCATACCTTCTGCATAAAGTCATTAACATCTTGCTGCATTATGTCTTCCATTGCACATATTTGCTGCAAGAAAAAGTGCTTGTTTTTGGTATCCACAGTATCCAGACATTTGATTGTGATCTCGAATCCTGTGCTATCTATTGTGTATCAATTTTTGTTGGCTATAAACCCATCCGTGTACTCACTTGGGTTTCTGTTGGGTTGTAGTCATATATCCTCTTAGTAGTATGGATGTGGCCTGCCACCCAAGTCTTGTACATAGGTAGTCTCAACCGATGAATCTGAGGTTGGTCGCAAGTATTTGTTGTTGCATTGAGAAAACTATCTTTGCACGAAAATCCTCTGTCCCTGGTCATGGCAAACTGTATCTTGTACTTGTCAAGAGCAAGAACACGATCTCCGCAAGCATCACTCTCATCTGTCTACACATCTGATATGGTGGCCATGAATTTTCAAAGGTGATGTCTCGCATCACTGAAATCTTATTTGTATTCCCCATTTACGGGTGACATGAACGGTTCAGATAAAACATCACAACCATCTAAATTTTGTACACTGGATTCAGCTGGAATATAATCTAGTCTACACTTGAGACTTGATGACAACGGGATAGGAGCAGCAAGGGCTTCATTGACAAGTACAGTATTGACAGGTTTTATGATATTTAAACAAGGAGATAGGGAATGCAGCAGTGTTTGCAGATCGAGAGGTTTGACCTGCAGCGCTGGAACAAATTCATCAGAGAGGATAAGATGATAGTCAAGGAACTACACACTGGAAGGCAAAAATAATGTCCAGGGATCAGACGAGGAGGAAACAGAATTGCTGTGGCCAATGAGCCATTCCTGGATAGACACCTTCCAATCAAGGCTGAGTATGATGTCCAAGTCAACTTGAGAAGAAAGTCAGCATTCTAGAACAGTGGCAAAGGATCCCAGGGTGACAGTATTGAGAGTGATGGCAAGCCACGAAGGAAATGGTCAGCCAGGGAAGATGGACCAAAAAAACGAAGAGGATACTATAGTCATGTTGTCAGTAGATGATCTGGAGACATTTGCACACAGAAAGCCATCAAGGAGGTAGACATGGGGATGAAAAAACAGAGCAGCTCTAAGTAGTGTTGTTGGCAGAATTCTGCCACCCTGCCAGCCAGGCAATTGCTGGCGGAAGGTCCAAGGGTCTGGCAGAACCTAAACAGGGCACGAGGCAGGAGTGAGATATCAGCAGTATTTGAGGAAGATGTTACCATCCATGTGGGTGGAACACTGGACATCTGGGATCCAATGACCTTTCTTGCATCGAAAGGCATTAAATCCTCTTAGAATTGCATGTCTCAGGGCTCAGATAGTGTACAAACTATATTTTGTCTGCAGAATTACCTAATTGAGTTCAGCCAGTTCTGCCTGGCTGGCTGGCCAAACTGACCCAAAACAATTCTGCCACGTTCACTAGCTTGAAGGGACATCGGGATCCGCATAGGCATTTAAATTTTAAAAAATTTGAACGGTGCCTGTGGAGACCTATGTCCATATAAGGACATAGGTCTGCACCCATGCGTGATCCTGCTTGATCCATGCGCGGGCTGGTCGACACATGACGTGTCAGTCTGGATGAGCCCGGCTGAGTTTGAATTTGATGGCAGATAAATCAATCCACAGAACTCTTTCCGCCGCTGTTTTCAAGGACATGATCTAAATTAATTCCTTTGCAGAGACAATTCACACATCTGCCACATCAATTTTAAGGTAAATTTGTTCTGCTTAGTAGTCTTATATATGCGCATGCATCTAGTAGACTCGGAGTACAACAACATTAATGCTACAATAAAACCTTCAGATATATCTTAGTGCCAGCTGATTTCTGTGGTGGGAGAGGAGAAAACAGAGGTGAAAAGGAACAACATCCTGCGCATGCACTAAGTGGAAAGGGGGAAAGTGGAAGAAATGAGGAAGAAGAAAAAGAAAAGTAACATACCCCTGGTTTGAACCCAAACAAGCTGACATAATTAGCTAATCACGCTCATAGTAACCAAACCACTAGAGCCTGGTGACCTTATTTATAACTGTGCAAACACTAGTCTCGTTCCCGACGTTATAGGGCAGTCGCTCGCTGGTGCTCGCAGGCAGAGCAGTGGCGGTCCACTGGACCGCTCGGAATGATCCGAGGCAGATTTTTGATGAAATTTGATGGGGGAACACTGCCCTATAACAGTTTGTATAGCACTGGTTGAGCATTTCAATTTTTTCACCTTCTTTTTCAGTGAAAAATGTTGTTTATTTTTCAGACATTTTTCACTGAAAAAGAAGGTGAAAAATTTAAAACTTTTTCAGCACTTTCTCAATTCAAGGTGAAAAATTCGAAATAAAATAAGAAAGTGATGAAAATGTTTTGAAATTTTCACCTGCTTTTTCAGTGACAAATGTGTGAAAAATAAACGACATTTTTCACTGAAAACGAAGGTGAAAATTTTGAAATGTTCAACCAGTGTAGCAACCATGCGATCTAGTCATGCTTTCACAAAAATCCTCACTTGTACCTCACTGTAGCATGTTTTGGCTCCAAATATTTTTTCAATGTCTTCCTTATTCCATTAACTTCATACTCATATCCAAAATTCCATCCTTTCTTCCTTTCACATGTTGTTTTATACACTCTACACTGGTTGAACATTTCAAGTTTTTTGGTGAAAAAACTAGTGAAAAATGTTTTGAATTTTACAGCAATTTTTCAGTGAAAAACCAAGTGAAAAACTTGTAACTTCTTCATGAATTTTTTGAACTTCAAAACTTTTTCAGCACTTTTTCAGAAATTTTTCACAAGGTTCAAAAAGGTCACCAAAATGTTTCAAGTTTTTCACCTACTTTTTTGGCGAAAAATTACTGTAAAATTCAAAACATTTTTCACCAAAATTTTCAGTGCAAAACTTGAAATGTTCAACCAGTGCTAGTCAGGCAAGTGTATTTTATTAGTATACATTGAATGGGAGCCTCTGGGCTCAGAAGATTACCTCTATAAATGTTGAATATCTATATGATGCTCTTACCTATGAGATCTGGCCACCCAACGGCTGCGTGTTTCTGGCAGTGCACAGATGTTGAGTTCCCTCGGTTTTCTTCCCTGAGCGCATTTGTTCGCGTTTTTTGAGGAGATCAATGTCTTGAATACTTGTTTAGAATTTATGAGATACTAAAATGTGTTGTAAGAGACCACTTTGTGGGGGGATTCTTCAAAACAAGCTCTGAGTTCAGTCGTGACAAATGTGACAAACATCATAGATCACATGGTTTCCAAGCGAACTGCACCAGATGTTTGGGTGTAGGTTCTCGCGCGTCTTTTGCATCATTTTTTTTGACTCCGCCACACCCAAACAGCTGGAGCCGAGATTATGCAAACATGACCTTATGCGCTCTCGGCGAAGAGCGGCGACATTGGTCAGCATTTGTCCATGCTGTGCGTCGAGATATTTTTATCTTGAATTCCATTCGCTGGGTCCTATGTCTACTTGAGGCTTCACCTCCGAATAGACAAATCGGTGATCCGGACTTGGGATTCAAGATAATTCAAATTAGCGCAAACGCTATACCACACGCTACGGTGAGTTTTGAGCTCAGATTCCTCGCGGAGATGATCTCTGTAGATCTTGAAATCTCTCTCTCTTTTCCCTTTTTCTCTCTCTTTTTGCACCTTGAAAAAACTTGAATTCCGCCGCTTCTCCACAGACATAGTAGCCGCATTTAATGACGACTGGATACTAGACAACAAGGTGTCTCAGATTGTTATCAGAATTTAAAGTGAGACAAAAGGGAGACATCGCACTTGACATGTCCAAAACAAGCCAGGCAAATCTCCATACAGGTCGGCCACAACAGTAACACTAGATTTATGGTCATGCGGATGAAAAAAACCTTCGGAGGGCGACCCAAAACCCACTACATATGTACTTAAGATACGTGGGAATATGAATTCAGCGACCATGATAAGATAAGATTATCAAAGACCAATCGGTCGGGCCCGATCTCGTTGTGATCGTGATCGGATTTTTCCATCGCATGTGTTTTCGAGGTGCACAGCCATCCTTGTCCCTTCGTCTTGCCCTTGGGCCTTGCCCCTGCCTGCCCCTTGTCTGTTATACAGCTAGTATCGAGTTACAAGTACAACATAACTATTGCTCGCCCTTTCCCCTCGTGAACGTTGATTAAGTCGTTAAGCATACGGGATGCATGGGATCATGGAAGTGCGTGTCGTGCGCGCGGTACCGATCTGACAGAGACCTCAGAGCCTGAATGAACGGGACTTGGTCAGCGACAATTAGGCAGGGGGGAGTGGGGAGGACGATCGAGCAAACAAAGAGGCGATGCGCGCAGAGCCACTCGTCGAAAAGCACTCACATTAAGCCCCCAAATAGCCGTCCAGACTTTGCCAGCCCGGAGAATTGGTAGACGAAATAGCCCAGCGTGGTCGCCGCCGCCAGTGACAGCACAGCGACGACGTACAGCGTCGTCGTGGATCCCCCCTCCGACCCCCACACGTCCGCGCCAGACTTGGGGTGCGGGTCCTCGTAGATAGATACAGTGGCTCGCATTGTGCTGGATTGCCAACGCTGCGGTGGGTGCGTCGAGGAGAAGGGAGAATTGGTGAAAGGCACGAAAGGCGTGAAAGGGGAAGTGGATGACAATGCGTAACGAAGGGCTGACTATATGCGATTCGCAGTCGGAGTCGGAAAACACGGATCACAGGTCCTGAAGTGGTTGTACTTACGGTCACAGGGTGAGACAAAGTGTCCGCCCGCAGAAAAGTTTCCTAATTGCGAAGCAGTCTTAGCTTCCCCACTTATTAACGGTGATCCAAAAGGCAATCGTGTCCACATCTGATTGATCCCAACCACGGCAGACGCCCACAGCGGTCTCCCAAATGCCTGGACTTGAGCCCGGTATTCTTAGCGGCCGTTGGAGACAGAACGTCTCACAGCGGGTGGCTAGGGAGTGGATACTAGACAATACCCCAGCACCGATGTTGTCGACGGAATGGATGATCGCTGAGCCACTACTGCGCGTCTATCGGGATTTGTGTCATCCTAGTTTAACGCCCTCGCTAAGGTACGCCATTTAGTTAGGACCCTGATAACGGAGCAGGTCTAGGCTGCAACGAACAAGGCAACGAGGCGCGGAAGTCGAGGTTAGACGGTCGGCATCGTAGGCGACGGTAGAACCAAGTCACCTTCATGTCATTAAACATGCTTAAAATTACCCAACGCCTCTGACATTTTCTCGGAGATCCAGAGGCACAAATCCGAGAACCAGACAATGTTCTTTTGATTTCTTGCGCGTCGCCACGGTCACGTGCATATAGACACTGTCCTTCAACTTTTTCAAGAAGTGCTCTGGGTGCGAATTGTACACCCTACTGTTTATCAGAGTGGAACTGGAAGGCCCTCTGGATAATTACTTAGGCTGAACTGGTTACGTACATTGGACCCACCGATTGTCACTGGCAACTTTAAGATGGTGGCACCTGTCGGCAAAGCCTACCAAAGCACAAGCGCGCCGACAATCCTCCAGAGATGAAAAGCCCGTGCAAACCTCGTGGCAGGATAACGGTGCATGGCTCCAGATCGTTTGAAAATCGATTATGAGCTCAGTTTAGTTCGTGTTGCCAGGATTCGAACATTCCGAGGGGAAGAAACGAGGTGGCTGAGGGCCAGGAGACGGGTTCTTGGTCTCTAGAGTGAACGATACTCCAATCCATGGAGCCGCGCTTATGTTACGGAAGTCCTCAGCCGTATCGTGTGTCCGCTGATCTCTTGCAACGCCTTCAAGTTGATCTGTTAATCCACTGGCGCAAGTCGCAGGAACCAGGACTGCTAAACTTGGAAACGACAAACTGAGCATCGGTGGTGATATACATTCTCCGCGGAATATAGGAGAAAATACGTCCACAATCATCCAAGCCGATCTGAGCCATCATCTTGGACGAATATCGACTTGCTCTTGACGGTCTTGACGCGGTCATCCTTGATCATCCTGACCCAAGTCAGACAAAGAGAAAGCGGAGGGCCGACAAACAACGCACCTCGCATCCACTCTCAGATCCTCCCCCTCCACCCCGACCACCGCCTGCGGAGTCTTCGCATCGAGCACCTGATCGATCCTCTTATGTCAGGCTTCAAAAGAAGGCAGAGAGCCACACGGCGCACGTAGTGGTTGTCGCAGTGCGGGCAGTACTCGTCGCTCTCCTCGTAGACGGACATGTCCTTCCGGAACGCCTTCTTGCACTTCTTGCACATGAACGCCATCTCCGCGGTCTTCGACAGCGGGTGCGTCTGTGCCTCCGCGTGGCACTCCGCGCAGTCGTACCAGAGTTTGCAGCACGGCGCGCGTATCGCCACTTGCGCGTTTAGTATGTGTTTACTGCAGACGACAGAGAAAGCTGATGGGTATTCAAATTCACAGGACGGATAGCAGAGACACAAAAGAAGATCGGAAGGGGGTGAATGGCTAGCAGGACTGACCACATCGCAGGATACGGTGTCGAGGGGCAGGAAGGGAAGAACGTTCAAGAAGAGTCAGGAAATCTAATACAGACAAACAACGCCTTCAGCCACAAATAGATAATTTCATTGCGTAGCTAACCAAGTACATTAGAGGGTAGCACAACAGAATTGCGGATCTACATAACACAGACAGCACAGACAGCACGAGATGAGGGAGGGGGGGAAAAGTCCGCTGTAAGAATGCACATCACTGGAAGAGAGCGACGAAGTTGCTGGGGAAGATATGCTTTCCCCTGATTCTCCTCGCATCGTCGAGCAGCTCGCCGCTCCACCATCCATCCTCCGGCGTAGCAGTAACAGCAATGATATCGCCCTCCTGGAAGTCGAACTCCTCGTCAATGGTCGCAGTGTAATTAAACAGTGCTTTGACTAGAGAAAATAGATGTCAGTGCGTCGAAAGACCGGTTGATCATGAACCGCACCATAGAATAAGATCCACTTTCCGTCCGAGGTCTGCTGCTGCTGCTCCATAGATCGCTGAGGCTGAGGCGATGGCGACCGCCTCACAGGCTGCTGCTGCCGGAGCTGCAGTTGCTGTTGCGATTGCCGCACAAGCTGCTGCTGCTGCACCTGTTGCTGTTGCACCTGTTGTTGTTGCTGCTGTAGCTGTTGCTGCTGCTGCTGCCGCACATCGGGGAAATACCCGCCGCCGGACGACGCCGACACCCCGCGCTGCAGGCCGTTCACTGTCCCGTACGCACTCGCATGTGGCTGCGGCTGGTATACCTGCTGCTGCTGCTGCGGGGGCGGCTGGTACGGCGCGGGTGTGTACGTGGGCTGCACGGGTGGCGGCGGGGGAATGTAACTCGGCTGTAGCTGCGGCTGGTACGGCGTGACCGCGCCATACGCCGGCTGCAGGGGCGGGGGAGCGGGCACAATCGCGCCCGGCGTGCCCATGTAGCTCAGCCTTCGCTGTGCGTTGGGATTGTACGGCGTCTGCGTCTGTGGTGGAGGGGCCACCTGCTGCACTGGCTGGCGCTGTAGCTGTAATTGCTGTTGCTGTTGCTGTTGTTGTTGCTGCTGTTGCTGCTGTTGCTGCTGCTGGTACCGCTGCGCCATCTCATCGTGCATCACTCGCCCGTTCGGATCCAGCACAATGCCCACATTGTTCGGGCTCACCGCGCCAGCCCGGCTCGCACTACGGCCCACGGTGCCTGTGTTGCTCGGCGGCGGCGCGATGTAGCTTTGTCGCACATTCGCGATCGCAGGTGCAGGGCTCGGACCGCGCGACATCGGCTGCGGGCTGCTGCTCCGCGACCCCCCGTGTGCGCCGATGCCGGAATACCCCATCTGACTCGACGGGCGCGCGAGGTTCTGCCCCTGGCTCTGACTCTGGCTGTGGTTGTACGCGTGACTCGGGCTGGGGCTCGGCGACGCGCCCGTGTAGCTCCCGCGCCTGCTGTTCGAGCGGCTCACAGACTTGCGCTCGCCGGGGAGCGACTGGTGGTAGTCCGTCAGCACGTCCTGGATGATCTCAGAGCCCGACGGCCCCGCAGCCGACGCGGGGCGCATGAACGCCGCCGTGATGGGTGCAGGTGCAGGTGACGTCGGCCGCGACGCGGATGGGTGCATGCCGACCACCATCTCAGCGGAGTTGCGGTAATCCCGCATCGCAGGCGCAGGAGAATGTGAGCTCGAGCCTGGCGTGGACATCGCATTATTTGTACCCGGTGCCGCCAACGAGGAAGGCCCAGCACTCTGAGGCGCGACCTCCATCGTCCCACGGCGCAACGGCGCAGCAGTTGTCCGCGCGGTGCTCCGTCGTTGCACAGTACCCGACTGGCTTTGGAGGGCTTCCATCTGCTTCGCGAGCGGATCGAAACCGCCATTCTGGGGCGAAGACGACATAGATACCCGGCTCGATGACCCAGCCTGCTGTGTCGGGTCCTTCGACAGGTCAACCTTGTATGCGTTCTGGCCAACCTTGATGTATGTCTCGGCGTTGGGGTCAATGGGCTCCGCGAGCGGGTCGCGCGGCGGGACGCGGTACGAGGGCGAAACGGATGAGGCTGTCGTCGGCCGCCGTGACAGGTCTGGTGGAGGGGCGCCATTGATGGGCGAGACGCCGTTCGTCTGCGGCTGCGGCTGCGGTTCTACGCTCGGGGCAGGCCGACGGCTCTGGGTCGACCGGCGCGAAACGGTCCCGGCGGCAGGCGCAGGCTCTGCGTCTCCGCGGCGTACACCACCCCCAGCACCCATGCCTGCGACGTTCGTCAGAGGCTCCTCCTCCTCTGGCTGGGCGGAATTGCGCCGCACAGGAGGCGGGCGTTGGGTCGAACGGGGGAAGTTGGCAGAGTGGAACGTGGGGCGGGATGAGGAGGACGGAACGGCGCCGGGGTCGCTGAAGTTGACATACCCTGGAGGGTCGGGTATCAGGTCCCCTGTCCCGTAGTCGCGCACGAACGACTCCATGTCCTTCTCTGGTTCCATCTGCTCGAGCGCGAGCCGCATTTTCTCGCACGACTGCAAACAAAGATCAGCAGCAGCCTTGAAAGAGAGATGAGAACACCCGCCTCGTCGTCAGACACACAGACGGTCGACACAGCGTTGGCATACGCCCACATGTTGTCCTTTGTGAATTCCAGTCGATCCTCCTCGAGGTCCTGGCAGCTATCGCAAAACACCCTCCAGTCCTGCTCCCACTTGGCGGCCGTGTCCGCGAGAGCCTTGGCAAAGTTGGCAAAGTCACGCTCGTTTTGGATGACAGTCTGCTGCGCGCGCTCGAGCTTGAGGTGGATACGCTCGGCGTCCTTGCCCTGCACAAGGCCGAGCTGCGCGGTGTACGAGTTGATGCGCATGCAGTCGTTCTCGTACTTCTCGCGCGCCTTGTTCACGTACGCCTCCTGAGTCTGTTTTGCCTTGAACTCCTTCTCGATGGCGCTCTGGTAATTCTTCTTGTGGTGCTGCTGCTTCGCGTGAAACGCGGACGTCTGGGCCTCGAGGTCGGCGCGGACTTGTTGCGCGAGCGTGAGGTGGAAAGCGGCTTGTCGATCTGTCTCGCCGCGGATTGTGTCTAGAGAATTGCGCAATTCACTGTTGGGTGGTCAGAGGTGCATATTCAGACAGGTTTTTTCGGGTCCGACTTGTCGACCACATCTGAAGTTTGGATGTTAGATTGATCTGACATCAAGCTGCCCCACATTTCGAACAAGTTGAACAAGTCGAAGTACAAGTCGGCCTCGGAAAGTAGACAGCTGAACGACGACTTACCCTATCTCATCTCTGCCAAGGGTTTGCTTCGCCAACTTCGCCAGCCGTTTAGCGTATTCGTCCTCAATAGTGGCCCTAAGATAGTGTGAAGACCAAACCGAACCTTCCAAACTCCTACGTACCTCTCCTTCCAAAAGTTTCGTAGCTCATCCATGGTCCGAGCGGCGCCGCGCATGCGGGCAAAGAGAACATCGACGCCACCATCGCTGGGCCCCCAGAATGAGTTACAAAAGTCGGAGAATCGGTGATTAGGCCCCGGGGAACTTCCTCGTGCGTATTTGGACAATGAAGTCGTCGAAGCTTGTCGTCTATCAGACATTGGGGTCGTTAAACAGTCGTCAAAGGTCGAAACCAACCCTAGTTTGGGGCTGTGAACACGTGTCAAGACATAGGCCCCCAGTTTCAGCAACAGCAAACAGTCCTCGCGTTTCCCACAAACCTTCGTGTTTCAACCACGATTCGTCCCGCTCAGTTCACTTTACCTGAGTATCTGTCGCGAAAACCACCTACAGAAACGAGTCTACGAGTTGGTTTGTTGCTAATCTGAAGGTTCCATCAAGGGCTCCGGGTCGACACTGGCAGCTTGCAACTGAGGTGAACTTCGGCACTGTGACACTCGAGTTAAATTCCACAGCTGCCACACGCAGCAATGTGACCACTGCCGTGACGCGTCTCCGCAGACCAGGCCCCCATACATGCTTGGGGGCCCTACGCCGATTCGTTGAGAGTCAGCATCTCACACGGCCGAGTCTCCCGGAAGTGAAGGCGAGACTGCTTAGTTCTCCACCCAGCATATCGCTCGGTCGGACTTATGACCAACGATCGAACAACCTTGGCGCCACACCACTCCCAGAGAACGAGTAACTCCCCAAAGTTTTAGTAGTCCTACGCTGAAACTAGACGTCTACAAGTGCGTATATTCGTTAATAATTCCCATACTTTGCACCACTTCCAACCACCTCGACAAATAGTGCGTTTCTCGTACTTGGCCTACCCCTGTCAGCAAGCACTTGTCGCAGAGCTATTTTTCACGTCAAGAAATTTGCTGGACTCCGATGATGCACGAGGTTGAGTCGTCTTGGGCTTGCTGCCCCCGTAATTGTCATATGGATTCTTCATCTCGTGTCAAGATAGAGAGAAGGTATTAATATTCACTCTTCAAAAGGGCGATCAAGCTTGAAGTATCCAACAATTTCCCCACCTGCGGAATGTCTCACCGATGAGTAAATCGCAGGTTTCAGAATTGCGAACGCTTGAAAATGAATACGGCTGTACCCCCACTGTCAAAGTAAGATCTGCATATCGCTTGCAGTATTTATGCGCCGCTTCCCGCTGCTCTGTGTACCTCCAGGAGCGCACTCTTGAGGGACATGGCGTTAACAACTGAGACCAAGCCAACTGCCTGGTCCTGAGTCCAGCTGCACCAAAAATTAGGTCAGCCAGCAATATTTTGGATTTCCGACTCTACTCGTCCGCGACACACATCCGCAATCATTTATTTCCCGATTCGTCCAAAGCTGTGTGTTTCCTCTAGACAACGAAGCCAAGCACTGACACTGCCACACGGCACACGACACGCAGGCTGCGGCACAGTGCGGCACTCCAGTTTGACTCTTTCTTCCTGACCACCAAGAGGAGCTCGGAACTGTAATTTTGGACACGAGGTGTACTGGTGGGTACCCACCCGCACCAGTGATCGGGGTCCTGCCACCAACTTTTCTCGATTTTCTCAGATGTTTTCTTTCCGTGGATGAAATTCTTAGAGAATTGGATCGGCGGAAAGCTAGGTACTACTGGACATCCTATGCCAAAATACAGAGTCGTATTCCCCCACAAAGAAAAGATATGGACAAGTTCGTGTAATGACCGGATCTTTCCACAAATAGATTTTGATTGACAATTGATTGACGCGTCTGCGGTCACGTTTTTTCACTGCGCGTCGTCGAATGCACTATCAGCGCGTCGTACTTCTCTGCGCGTGGGCTGGTTCTATGGCTGGCGACCTTAGCCCAGGCAATCCAGGCCATCTGCACCTCCCTTCCTCTGCCGATGACGACAATCCCGGCCACCTGGACTGGCTCTATGATTCTACGGCGGCTGAGCTCGACATCGGGCCGTACTCGACCACTCCTGCACAGTATGGAAGCGAGTACAGGGGACTCCTCTTCAGATTCAGACTCAGTCACTGAGTCATCCTGAGCCTCCGCGACTACTGGCGCGCGCGCTGCAGCAAAGCGGCGTTCTTCTCGCCGCCTACGGGTTCTTTCCTCTTCCTTGTGCTGGGAGGGATTGACTTCGTAGTCAGATCCGGCCTCCGATGACGGAATCAAGAATTCGAACGGATCTTCTGCTTGGGAGGTCATACAAGCAGGAGCAGGGCGCGACGCGTTATGGTGATCTGTTTGTGGTGGCTGTACTATACACGTGGTACGCTCCAGACACAAGGCCTTTACCTGTTTAAGCCCAGGACCCCGTAAACCTGCTCCGTTCCCCATATGGTAGCGCGTGTCCGGGATTACAGTTCCGAGCTCCTCTTGCTGACCACCACCATCGGTCCAGAAAGTAAAGATGCAAATGGCATCGCACGGGGCGCGGGCTCTAGCCCGTAAGGCCCCGCAGACAACCCGCTCTATACACATCCCGTCCTTGCGGCCCCAGTCTGTAGGTCTCGGCAAGCGACTCCTCACCCAAACCCGCCTTGCGCTCACTCGATTCGTCACCCACCTCACTGCCCCTGGAACCGGCACCGTATCATCCGTTGCCCGCTCTTTCCATGCAAACCCAACGATTCAGCAGCGGCTGTCGTTCACAGCACGCACCACCCTCGCGCGACCTCTCCATAGTCACTTCCTCCCGCGCGGACCCGTGGTCCCGCGCACGATGACCCAGGTTGGACTTGGAACTGCGCGGAACTTCTCCTCGGGCCGCCCGATCTTCCAGCAGCTCGCAGACAACATCCCCATCGCTGGCCGCGCATTCTACGAGGCCGACTGGGAGCTTGAGGTGCAAAAGGAGCGCGAGAACATGCGGCGCCCCGCAACGAAGCGCAAGTCGAAGAAACCCGCCTCGAAGGAGATGCTCAAGGCCAAGGCCAAGCCCGCGGCCGCGGCAGCGCCTTCTGAGTCGGCTGCAGTAGCTGAAAGCGAGATCGAGCACTACTTCCCCGCCCCCCGCGTGCCCGATGTCATCACGAGCCTCCTCATCCCCCTCGCCCCCACCCCGACCGCGCGCGCGCCCCTCCCCGAGTTCACCTCCGCCGCGCAGCCCGGCCGCCTCCCGCTCCCCGCACTCCTCGCGGTGCACGACGCGCACGAGACGCACGCGCTGCGCGTGTCCTCGCTCTTCCACCGCCTCGACACCGCGGACGTCTGGGCGCGCGGCGTCGTGTGCTCCGCGTACTCGACCGGCGCCGGTGCCGGCGTGTGCACCGTCCTGCGGGTCGAGTTCACCGGCTGGACGCAGGCGGAGGTGCGCGGCGTCATCGGCGAGAGCGGCACGGGCTGGTGCGTGCTCGAACAGACGCGCGGCGCGCGCGGGACCGAGCAGAGCCACGACGCGTACGCGTACAACGAGGACGACGACGCGTCCTCCGAGACGTCATCCGTGCTCTCGGGGCTCGGGTTCGAAGACCCCCACCCGATGCCCCCGCGCGTAGACATTGACCCCGCGCAGTCGTTCGTGCTCCCCACGCTCGACTTCTCGTCGACCTTCCTCGCGTCGAGCACCGCCGCCAGCAGCACCGCCTCGGACCTCTTCGCGCATTCGAACAGCTCCGGCTCGGACTTGGGCTCGGACTCGTGGTCTGACGATGCGTCGTCGATCACGTTCGTCGACCCCCCGTCGGAGAACGGCTGGTTCGGCTTCAGCTCCGACTTTGTGCAACTCCAGGCGCAGGCGCGCATGGGCATGACGCCCGAGCCGCGCGAAAGCGCGTTTGCTTGAGATAATTATCTGCTTCGATTCACTAAGTATGTTACTTTCCTCATCTTCTGTATCTCGTCCTGTATCTTTGCAGAGGCTACCACGCTCCCTGTTCTCGACTCCGTTTCTCTGCTTCATGACCTTACTATTTCCCTCAGTGTTATGCATATGTATTCGAATTCCTTGTACCGTTTCTTGACAAGCACAATGAATGAATCAACTTGTCTGGAAATTCAATATCAGAAGAAGGGTTTATAAATCAAAGGAAGCCAAATTTTCCGCAACTTCGCCACTCAACACGCCTTCCGCTCAAACACATACGTCGTCAGACTCATCGCCTTGAGCGGCAGCGCCCACCCCGCACCCTTCCCCTCCGCCGCGCGCGGGACAACGGCAAAGTCCTCCTCCGCGGACGTGCGGAACGCTGCGCTCGCACACACACGCTCAGGGAATGCCAGCGCGAGCGTCGCATCCGTCGCGTTCGGGTTCATCGCGAGCACCGTGAACGTCGTGGGCGAGGCGACCGCCATCATGGACTGCTGCGCGTCGGGTCCGAGCAGCGCGTGGCGCTGCGTGCCGGCTGCGAGGGAGAGGGGGTCAGGGTGTTTGGTATTACGGACGGAGGGGGCACACACGTTTGACGAAGTTGCCAAAGTGCTTGTATGTCCAGTAGTGTTTCGTGAGGTCTGAAAGGGCTCGGTCAGCGGCGGTGTGAAGTGCGGACGGGCGGCTTACAGAGGTCGTAGTTCTGGTTCGTCGCGTAGTCGGCGTCGTAGTATATCACGCCGTCCTGCGGAAGATCAGTTGCGACGTGCGGTGACGAGTGGACGGAAAGCTCACGGTCCATCCGTCGGGGTTTGGCATGGTTACGCAAGTCTCGTTGTTCAGAGGCGAGCACCCGATGCCTGCACACGGCTATCTCAGTACAAAGTACGTTTCTTGGTGAAACCCGGCAGCTGACCGTTGGACACAAGAGTCCAGAACTAGAGAAAGGAGGCGTCAACAAGGGGCATCCGGCACAACATCGCGTGTACATACATCATAGTGTGGTTCACCACCCACCACGAAGCTCTGTGAGAGGCAGCAGCTCAGTGCCAAGCACACTTGCAACGAAGCACGCACCTGGAACATCATGCTGGTGAACATGAGCGCGTTCGTGATCGTCGGGTCGTATCCGCCCGACCATCCACGTCCGGTCCCGTTGGCCTCACCGAGGGAGCAGCAAATTTCCTGCGGCAACGTTTGCAAGACGACCTCGAGCATGGAGAATTGGGCGACGACGTACTGACATCCACGACGCGGTCTGGGGGTACAGTGACTTTGTGAGATTCACGTAGGCCAAGTAGGCGTCGTTGGTCGGGAACTCGTAAGTGTGGTGAACAAGCGCGGCGACCTGGTGTACAGGGATCGATATCATTTAAATGTTTGTATGGTGGATACGCTAAGCGTACCTTGCCAATGACCTCGGGGAGCCACGTCGAGTACTCGGACCGCGCACGGCTCATTGACGAGGACTCGTCGGCCAGAATGCCGACCTTCGACGCGAGACCCTTGGCCTCTAGCGCACTGTAGAGCCCGGTCACAACCTCGGCACGCCTACATGATCGTCAGATGAGCGCGGGGATAGCATGCTTGGACATACTGGTTCGCGTCGACTTCCATCCCCTCCTGCCCGCACGGAGACGGACCAAAGTTGTTGTCCGGCTCGTTCATCGGGGAGATGTACTTGATCATGAGTCCATCATCCCGCCAGTGAGAGATAACATCCGCCAGGAACGTCCCGTACTCGAGACCCGTCCCTGTGCAGTGTTTAGCTTCAATGCTTTGTGACAGAAGAGGCACCTTACCGTTGACGAACTGGCCATTGCAGCTGGCGCCGCCAGACGTCATCGGGGCCGGGGCGCTGTTCACGAACGCCGTGAGGGCCACGCCGTGGGCGGCTGCCTGCTTCAGGAAGTAAACGCCCTGCGCATCCGCGCTCCAGTTGTACACCCCCGGGCTGACGTAGAATGTCTCAATCGCGCGAACGGGGTTCGACACGTTTACGCCGCCGCTGCCGATGTTCCACCGGTAATTGCTCAGGCCCAGGCCCTCCTCCGAGAATAAGAGCGCAGACAGCTTTTGGCGGACGGGCTCGGGAAAGTGGTAGAGGTCATACGGCCACCATGCGCCCGACCCGCCGATACCGAGGAACGTCTGGGCCGGGGAGGCAGATACAGTTGCCGCGAGAACTGCATTCGGGGAAGATGAGAGGATCGACACCGCAGCTACGACGGCAACACGTCTCAGAACACGTTTGAGGTCGAGAAACATGGCGGTAGAAAGTCCAATGCGGAGAGAATCTCCTAGCTCATCGTATAAATACCGAAGAATCATAGTAGAAGCGCGCCAGCAGGGCCAGGAAGCGATGCAATATTGATGGGCTGGATTGGTGCATGGCTGGAGATAAGTATGGAGTTGATAAGATAGGCGGGACCCACTCGGGGGCGGGGAGCCGTGATGAGCAGGATCTGGCGATGTACCTCAGAGATTATTGAGATTGGGCCACTTCATGTGGATTTGGGTCCGTTCGATCGCCCTTCAGCACTTCGGACGCAGATTGGAGGACATAAAGCGCTGCACTATAGTCTATACATACACTTGAACGTTGGGTGAACTTGAAGAAGCTCATCACCAGCACGTGTCCATCGGCGCGAAAAGACTGCCGTCAAGCACGAGCAAACAGCGCGTGGGCGGTACCGTTAGACGCGCAGATAACTGGATGAGGCTCAAATTCCGAATATGTTCCGACGTCGAATTCTTTTGTTCTCAACTTTTCTACAAGATGATCAAAAAATGGTTCTTATGCCCGGGCCGGAACCATTAATCCCATGTCTGCTTTTGACAGCCAAAGAACCTCCAAGAACTTGATATGGAACAGTCAGTTGCCCATCGAAAGTCAGATGGGTGTAGAGCTCCTGAAGATCTTCTAAAAGTAAGATTGCTCGGTCCTTTAAAACCCGACTGTAGAAAGAGCGCTTCCAAAGGACGCGTTGTCCCATCGTTCCCCACCCCCGAAACATAACCTCCACAACCATAGTACATTTTTTTAAGAAGAGGTGTATTAATACGTACGTCGGTACCACCACTACATGCCGATATCGAACGACGGTAAGATATGTAATTGCTAAACGAGAGTCGGGCCTCCTGGAGGTCAAATTGCCATCCTATGTATATATACAAGTACGAAAACATAAATAAAAGGCAGTTCAGCGTGGTGTGAATGTCAGCCGCGTCGGGACCTTCTCTGAGCCATACAGATCTGCGATTGACAGTGATGGTGAGCATGGGGCCACACGCAGACGCGGTGGGAAGACATACCGATGGGTGACGTGAAGTTGTGTACCAGGGGATTGAGGTTGTTCGGTGGGCGGAGGTTGTGCTGCGAGATGTTGCCCTCTGTGAGGCCCAAGATGCCTCCCATCTCGACGTCGTGGCCGCGCCGCCGGTTCGGGCGCATGACCGGCAACTTCGGGAGTCCGGCGGGCTCGTCGTCGTCGTCCCACTCCTTGTGCACGGGGTGCGGCGACGCGACGCTGCCGCTGACATGGCCATCCTGCGTCGTCACGAAGCTGTACCGCTGCTTGGTCGGCGAGGAGGGGACGTAGTGCACCCCGCCCGGCGCGTTCGCCGAGAATGAGTACTGCGAGATGGCGTCGTGCCGGTCATCCATGTTGTAGCTCGAGCCGTTGTTGCCCCGCGAGCGGAGGCGGCGGCGTTCGCGCGACGCGTCCTTGGCGGCGATCTCGCCTTCCACGGAGCGGGGGAAGAAGATCTGTATGCATGGTGGGTGAGCAGATGTCATGTCACGCAATGCGTGGATACGCACGACAAGGGTCAGGGCGGACGAGATGCAACACCCGAATGCGGCGATCATCGTGAGGAAATCTATGAGCAAGTCAGATCGACGACAGTCGCATAGGATATAGAGAGACGTACCGGTCCAGAGCATGCTCTCGTTGACATGGGAGTGGATTCGTACGCCGTCCGCGCCAAGGATGACGAAGGGCACGACGAAGATAAAGCGAAAAACGATCCGGATCATCTAGACATATCATCAGGGCTGGACATATTCGTGGACGAGTAATCAGCGTACGTTGAGTTCGTGGAACTTCGTCAATCGGACGATGGTTTCGTTGTCGACGCCTTCAGCTTTCTACGTCGCAATGAGTTTTCAATGGATTTTGGACGAAAGAACGAGACTTACCAAGCTTGACAGGAAAGCTGGGAACGCCCATCTGGAGGTCAGATAAGTGGTGTGATCCTATGGCGTTGATGGGATGAATACGTACAGGATGGGGGTAAACCACAACGTGAGGGATAAGCTTCCTAAGCTTCCGCCAAGGAATGTATACGCCTCGCACTGGCATGGACGTTCAGACAGCAGGAAGACAGCGACATGGCGTGACACACCTTCAGCGGATCATCCCGAGTGAGAGTTGTCAGGAGTGGCATGTAGATGACCGCGACGATAGAGCCAAAGATCCAGGTGCGGAAATACCAGCTGCGGAACCAATCCTGCTGCGCAGAACCTGCATTCACAAGGAAAAGCCAGAAACAAAGCTCTGCGAAGTGTGGCGTCAGACGGTGGGTCCAGGGAGAGTATCAATGAAATATTGAATACCTTCCAAATGAGTTATCCTGCAAAAATGTTAGCATGGAGCCACCAGAGGATGGAAAAGAGAAATGTACATTTCCATACTCCAACCCACTGTGAACATGAGCATCAAGGGAAAGATGGCACGACGGGAGGATTCGGGCCACTCGGTGTATGGCTTCGGAATAACTGGATGTGAATTGAGAAGAGCCTCCTATATATACAGCAGAAGGACGCACCATTTCCTTCAATCGAGATGAAGCCTTGCTGATACTTGATGATAGCGAAACCCAGAGCGTATGTCAATATTAATGGCACACTGAGCAGGTACGAATACTGGGAGATCTGTCAGGAGGAGTATACCGAGTGCGGGTGCTGATGCTGACCGTCATGACCCTCTTGAATGCTCCAGAATATGGGCCATTATTCCACCTTCGGAATAGATTTAGTGGTGTTCATTTGTGGCGAAGGTTCCCCAACGCACTTCAAGCACTGGAAGCGGTCAAACGACCACATGTGGAACACCAAGAAGGCAAAGAGCTGTCCGCCATCGTCTTAGTTCGAGTTGGATAATGGATCCAAACTTACAATGCATGATATTATAGACCATACAAGGTAGGTTGCGGGAGACGTATGAGACATTGCACAAAAAAGCTGGGTATGCCGCCAAAATGAAAGCTCGAGCCGGCGAGAAAAGGAAATATTAGTATGGCTGCAGGTGGAGGTCGAGCAAGCTGTGGGATCAGGCGGGCCATACTGTTATATGGATCGCCACATGACACAAGCACAAGATTGATGCAGATCCCGGGTTTGATGGGCAAGCGTCGTCTGTCAAGCGAGTGTTTTACCCCAGATTGGCTGTGAACATGCGCGAAATGGTCCATTGCAACGGTAAAAACAGATAAAACTTTGATGAAGCTTGGGAAAATTTATTGGAAACTTCGGTTAAAAAATACAAGAGAGTGACCCGATGCAGATGCAATATTGATCGGATCGTGCCCCCGAGCCTCTTTCCCACCAGAAATTTCAAAGTGAAATCGATGGCGGTTCCTACGACGGACGAACAGGACGAGCTGCTCCTCTCCTGCAGATACGGTGACCTCGACGACGTCAAGCTCTTCGTCGAGCAGTTTGGCGTCGACGCCGTGGCCGCAGTCCGCGACGACAACGGCAATACCGCGCTTCACATGTTGTGTGGAAACGGACACACAGGTACTCGTACCGAGGGCCGAAACCGATCCCGTCCAGAATATCTGATTTTGAATAGATCTGCTTGACTACCTACTGCCTATAATCCCGCCAGCGCTCTTATCCGCGCAGAATACCGCGCGGTCAACGCCGTTGCACTGGGCGGCGTTGAACTCCCATTTGGAGGTCGTCCAAAACCTCGTGCAGTTCTCGGACGGCCCAGGAATCGACTTGATCGACATCAAGAATGCCGCCGGGCGGTCGCCGCTCGGCGAAGCGGAGAATGCTGGCTGGGACGAGGGTGCCAAATGGCTGGTGCAGATGATGCACCTCGATCCAGCCGGCGAAGGGGAAGCTCAGGGAGAAGCAGACCCCGCCGCGCCGGACGACGCCGTACTCGCTCCGGAGGGCATCGAAATTGAGATTGAGGACGCTGATGGACAGATGGCCAAAATGCGACTGGGCGGCGGGCAACCCTGATGTTGCCCGCTCCGTAGTGCGCCACAAAACCCCTGGATTGCATTTTCCCGACTGACCATGTGTATCAGTTGTGTTTGATTGAAATATGGTAAGTATGTCATGCCCATGTGTGTGCGGTGATGATCATCCTGATCGTGAAGTAGATGCCATAGTGAGTTTACTTTTAGCGAAACCTCGCGAGAGAGCGAACTGCAAACACGTTTGGCGAAAGGTTGCGATCAATGTCAAAATTCCATCATGATTCGAGCCACATTCATCCGAGTCATACTCTCGTCCTTAGAACAAGATGGTTGTTCAACTCAGTTCTCCGTTTTCTGAGAGGTTGAAATCCGCTCATTCATCATTTATGTGATTCACGTTCATCACAACAGCGGGGCGCTCCTATGCATTCTCACAGTCTATGAGCAAGATGTCTGCTCATCAGCGCTGGCCGTCTGGCATGAGATCTAGAGCTATTGGTGGGCAAGCCACTCACGCCTGAGTTGGTCCGCTGTAAAGTAAATCAAAGCCAAAAAGTGGCGACCTTGGTCCACCGCAAGGTAAATCAAGGGCGGCTTGTAAAAAAATTTCAACCATGTATCGCCACCCATCAGGCGAAATTTTGCTCAAATAATAATAAATATGCCTGTTGCTCTCTTGGTACTGGTAACATCGGCCCGGAATGATCCGGGCCACGCCACTAAAAAATGATGGACGCAAATGCTACCACTGCCAGAACGTCTCGCCCCCGTTGCGTCACACCCCTTGTCCTGTCCTCCTCCCGCCAAACTTTCGACCTCAGGACTGTTTCAATATATTCATATGCATCCTAGGCTGTATTGCTTGCTTTTTGGCCCAGCTGGTAGTATTTGGGAAATGTCATGTTTTGGTACTATCTCACCTTCTATTGGCCTCGTTATACCCAAGGAAAAGCCCCGAAATACTTTTGTACTTCCTATATCTGATTTGAGAGCTTCTTGGAAAGTTGACGGTGCTGGGACATGCAAAAGACAGTGTCGACCCAATTGTGACATTTGAGTGTGACGCGATGGGGGTGTTACTATTAAATGCCGCGTTTGCGTCCATCATTTTTTAGCCGAACTTGCATGGCCCGGATCATTCCGGGCCGATGCTACCAGTCTGGGTTACCGAGACAGGCCTGTTGTACGTCCATCGTGAAGTAAAACTCGAACCTGGAGGGCAAAAACCGTAAGGCAAATCAACCAAAATTTTGGCCCTCAAGCGGACGGACTTAGGCGTTAGTGACCGGGGCCACCGACTACAGCTCGTTTCACCCCACAAATAATTACAAGACCCGCAAATGATTCGCGAGAATAAGAGTGATCGGAATGCACCTTAAGGTATGCAGGAGCAGGGTCAGATCTTGCGCACGCAGTCATTGCGAAGAACGCCAATATCCGACAAGTCAACGTTTCAGCAAGAAGGGGAGGTGGATTTGAGAAAGTGAACATTCTTGGAGAGAGAAATCTATATTTATATGATTCAAAACCGAGAACGAGTTCTGGGATACTTGAACATTCTTAACGCGTTGCTGAACGGGACCGTGCGGTGTGTTCCTGCCTATCTAGCTGCCGCAGGGGCGGTTGGGTGATTGCTCAGAAAATCATCGGTACGACCTATGGTCCTGTCAGGTCCCTGGATACAATCATCCCCCAGTGTCTCTTGCTTAGAATTTTCATCCAGCCCAGACTCGGCATTCTTGGTACAGCCCAAAAAGAACCATCAGTTATGAGTTTTCCGGTCCGGAAAATCACGCACACGGATCCGACAGCTTGCTATCCATGTGAGAAGGGAATCTGCGAGTAAAATCCGCCGACAAAGCCTGAAGACAGTCGATAATATAGTAGGATTTTTGGCAATGTTTTGCAGCGGCCAAAATGACTCGAGACGTCAGAATAACAGGTGAGTTGTGCTCTCAGTCAGCAATTATTCCTCCATGATTCCAACATATACCCCACGCTGAAGGCTGCGAGAGGTGGAGACGGAGATGCCGCCGCAGTTATGTGAGGGCTTCCAGAAGAAGTTGAATTTGAACGCCACGACATAAAAGATCCACAAGAGCTCGGGCCAATTCAAGTAGCGTCTTTCAACGCAATTGAACTTCGAGACGAGACGAGAGCCCCCACTGAGCACTGAGTCACTGTTCAACTTGTTGGCAGTGCCCAGTGAGCAAAGTGAAGAAGATTCCACAAGTGCCCCGGCTCATTGCGCAAGTTAAAGTTAGGAAGCATAGAGTTTCATATATCAGGTGCCATGGAGTTCCTGACGCGCCAGGTTTCAAGGGAGGAGATTGTATTCCAAAGGCTCGGGCGAGCCGCGCCGACTTTGAGGTCCTGGGAGAAGTTCGTTCTTGCAGCCCATCAGACGTGTTTCTTACCGAGTTTCGAGGAGAAAAATCATAGAATGAGACTCTTGAAGAGATTCTTGCGTGAGGTTTTGCGCGTTCTCCCACCGTGTCGACACGTCCATGTCGAACCTTCTTGAAGTTGAAGTTGAACGCGCAGGTCACAGAGCGTGAGGTGACGCCGTGACGAACTTCCCTTTTCGGTCCACCACCCACGTGGACAAACGCTGGCCAACATAATTCATGGAATTCTTCTCGCAAACATATGTCGCCCTCCGGGGCCCTGCTGGTGCTCCTCAGACGGCGACGGAAACCATCGGCCGCCTGAGCGACAGGCTTTCTCCCGCTACTCTTCTCGCCGATAGACGTGCGGCCGTTCAGTCGCTGAAGGGCCTTGCGCGAGATTGGAAGCAGGATGTTGGCGAACGCGCTCTCCCTGGACTCCTCGATGTTCTTGCAAACGATGCGGAGTTAGATGTGGACATCGGCAAGGCGGTCTTGGAGACACTCAATATCCTATGCGACGTGGAGGAGAGCAAGGAGCTGGGCTTCAAACACACCGATTATGTCCTTGCGAATGAGAAGGCCACCCACACGCTGTTTGCTCTGCTGGCGGACAACAGCTTTTACACGCGTTTTGCGACCCTCCAGTATCTGTCGACCCTCTTGCAAAATCGGCGACAGCTCGTGCAGGGTTATTTCTTGAAGGCCCCTGCCGGGCCTTCGAGTGTGATTCTGGTGTTGGAGGACAAGAGAGAGATAATACGCAATGGTAAGCATGCATCCCATGTCTCATACACCAGGTCTTGTATAGAGCAAGGCGGAAGTCTTGAGATGAACCTCGCTAATCTATGCTGCACGTTACCACACGCCGTGCCTTCTGTATCTTCTCATACGTGCAGCATGCTTACGGCTGCAACTTTTCAGAGGCCGTCACAATGGTTCAAGCGCTCATCTCGCAGAGCCCTGACATCCAGAAGGTTCTGGCGTTCGAAGGAGCCTTCGAAAAACTCTTCAACACCGTGACGCAGGAAGGCGGCGTGGAGGGTGGAGTTGTCACGCAAGAAGCTCTCGCATGTGTAGATGGCCTCTTGCGGTTCAATACTTCAAACCAAGTACGCGTCCGACACCTTGTCCTGCAAATGGGTCTCATTAGCAACTTAGAGTTACTTCCGCGAAACCCCACTTCCACCTGTGCTCTGTTCTCTTCTACTTTTTCCACCCAATCTGCCGACTCAGGAGGCGGCACCGCAGGAGTTTGCTCTGCAATTCTGGGACGATCAGAAGCTCGCTAACGCCTCACTTGTCGTGGGTGTCATGGGCATGTTGATCAGCTCCAAGGGTAACAGTGTACGTCGCACTGCCCTTTGGCCGAGAAAAAGTCTAATTCAATTATTTAGGCTCAAGAGGTATCCGCGTTCACTCGATGCTTAGTAGAGATTGCCTTGGCGTCAAACGCCCCCACCCCACTCAAGACACAGGTACTTTCGGGTCCGTCTTTTGATTGCTGTATTGACAGCCGTTGCATAGGCTCTGCGACTCCTTCCTCCCAACCTTAACTTCCCTCTATCAGAAATCGCGTTGACTCCGTATTGTCCTGTCCCCGACACTAACGGGGAAGAGTGGGATCGGCTGGAACCGGCCTCTGCTCTGGACGTTCTTGTGGAGCTCGCTTTGACTGGAGAGTACAATGGGGCCGATAGTAAGAAAAGACTGAGAGACGGCTTAGAGCTGAGGGCGGCTGCAGTTGGCGTATTCGAGGTGTGCCATCCGTTGCCTCTTCATTATTTACGTCTAATCTGCCTCTAGAATTTTGTCAGACAAGACGAAGTAAGGCTGGCGATCCTGCAAGGAATGCTCCCTCCAGAAGGTGCTGGTAAGCCATTCTATTCAACTTTTCCTTCGGTGTCTAACGGTTCACCAGGTTCTTCGGAAGCTCCGCCAATAACGCCTCTTCTGCACTCCCTCACCTCCCCGCCAAGCTCTGCCGCTGTTCTCGATCCGGCGACGGTTACCTCGACGCACCTCGCTACCCTCCTCTTCTCCCACATCCTCCGCTCCTCTTCCCGCGCGAAATCCCTCGCGCGCTCCATCACACCGCCATCCCTGCAGCCTATCGCGGACTCCGGAACAGGCAATTTCTTCGTGCCTGCCGATGGCGCGCCCCCAGAAGAGCCTACCACACCCGAGGTGGACGACGACGACGACCCCCCGCAGGCGCTGCTGCAGATCTTGAGCGAGAACCTGTCCCTCTCGTCCCTGTCACGTTCGCGCGCAGACACATCCGAACGGGAGTCGCGAGAGTGGGACCGGCTCGTCGTGGCGTACCTCTGCTTACTTTCGCAGTGGCTATGGGAAGACCCCGCCGCCGTCAGGGAGTTCCTCAACGCCGGGGGCCTCAGTGTTGTATGTCGCCCCATCCCCTCCAACTTCGGTATCCTGATTGATTGAATTTCTTTCGAAATAGCTGGTGGAAGCAATCAACCAGACGTCCGAGGTGGACTCGATTGTCCCGGACCTGTGCACGTTCCTCCTTGGGGTGTGCTACGAGTTCAATCGCGAGCCCGGCGAAATTACACGGTACGTAGCGCCTAAACGCAGATTCTAGATCTCGATCCCGACACTGACTTTGCTTCTGTCGTGCTCGGCTCCGCCACCCAATTAACCACTCATTACTTGCGCATGTAGGGCCACAATACACCCCATCCTTAATCGTCTCGGCGTCGAGACGCTCATCGGCCGCATGACGAGGCTGCGGGAGGACGAGCGGTTCAAGGGCGTCGGTCCCGACGCTGTCGTTCTCCCGTACCCGACCCCCTCCCATCTGCAGCCGGGCCTGAAGAGCGAGGCAACAAACGAGGGCGAGATCTGGTTCGACTGGGCGTTTGTGGACTTTTGGAAGTCGAACTATTGTGAGCACCTTCGCCGCCCATCGTTTGCCCACTTGACCAATGGGCGTAGATACTGTCCAGAGGGGGCTCTCGACTGGGCCCGACCAGCTCTCGTCGTCTGCTTCAGGTGGGGCACCAATGGCGCTTAATCTTTTATCCTTACTTATCTTAATCTTCAATAATAGGTCAGAGCGTCGAGACGGCGATGCTGATATCATCGCTGCGTGATGTTATTCAAACCCAGACGCTGGAAATTGAGACGCTACAGCGGCAGCTCAAAGAGAAGGCCAGCGCAGGCGCAGCGGAGGTCCGTCTGCTCGTCTATTTTGAAGTGATCGCATCACCGCTGACTCCTATGCAGCTTACGACCTTGCGAGATCAAGTGGCGAGCTTGTCTGCGCAGCTGGAGACCTCGGAAGGAAAGCGAAAGGACGTGGAGAAGGAGCAGGAGGACCTGCTCGTCCTGCTGGACGAGGTTAGCGCCAAACGGAAGACCGACAAAGCTAGACTACTGGCTGCTGGAATGGAGGCGTCGGAGGATGAGGCAGATGACGATGATGTCGATAGTGTCGATGATTAATTATATTTTTCTCCTTGGACAGCTATATATTTGCCTCGAACAGGTCGTACGCGATAATAATCTATGATATTATGAAGACTAAGTACGATATGGAATTGTAAGGTAAGTATATACATGCAAATGCGACAAAGCGATAAATGAGTAGTACACGAGGACTATAACAACAAATGAGGGGGGGATACAGCAGCCAGCCAGGTGTGGGATACAACGTTGCGGTGAAATCCAGAAGCGACAGGGAGGCGGTGCACATACATGCGTCCGTTGGCCATTCCATCCATCCAACCATCCATCCACGAAAAGAGAGAAAGAGATCAAAGAAGAAAAATGCTGGGAGCCGATCAAAGCGCCTGCCCGATCCCGGACGCCTCCATCCAGTGGTCCCACAGCACCGTGCGCGTCTTCTCGCTCGCCATGAGCCCCGCGTAGCGCACGACGGTCCACGCGTCCTGGAAGTTGCTCGCGAGCCCGAGGCTGATGCGCACGACGCCGAGCTCACGCCCGACGGCGCGCTCGAAGTCCTTGAGCGTCACGCCCGCGTAGAGCCGCCGCATGTCGTCCTCGATCCCGAGGATCGCCGCCGCGCCGCCCGGGTTGCACATGCACCCCGTGCGCAGCGAGACGCCGAGCTTCGACGCGGAGTGCTCGATGAAGGAGTTGGGGACCATCTCGCCGGAGGGCTGTGGAGTGGTAAATGAGTAAAGGGGACGGAAGGGGGGGAGAGAAGGACGGACGGAGAGAAATACTAGAGAGATGACGGAGCCTGTGTCTGATTGGTCACCAACGGATTTGAGCCGCCGGGAGGGTGTCGCGGAGAGGATGCGGACGACGGGCGCCCGGGTGGTGTCGTGTCGCAGTTGGGAGAGCGATGAGATGAGGTAATGGATGAGGCATGACAGCCGCAGAGGGAGAAATGGGAGGTACGCGGAGAGGAACCGGAGCCCGTCGGTGACGGCAGGGAGTGTCAGGTAGTTGATGGTGCCGTCCTGTTCTTGCGTTGGTTATCTGACGCGCCGTTCATTTTGCGGGAGTACGTACCTCGAATTGCTCGTGAAGCTCGTGAGACCGCGTGACAATGTTTCCAGGGACCTGGACGACGTCGACGTTCCCACCAGCAAACCACGGTCGTTTCAGCTGCATCAGGAACGATTTCTTCACAACAAGTGCGCCGACGCCCGTAGGAAAGCCGAACATTTTGTAGAATGACACTGCCATAGCGTCAACCGGGTAGTCGGAGAGGGAAATGCTGGACGTGGACGCAAGCGCCGCTGCGTCCAGAAGAGTGTGGTAGCCCAAGGAAGCCGCATATTCAATTATTGAGAGAGAGTTTTTAGTGTTTGAGATGTTAGATTGGGCTGTCAGTCCGAATAGGCTTGGTGCCAGATCCTTTGAGCGTGGTCGGTTTCGCAATAAAATATTCTGCGAAAATTTAGTGACAAAAAATGCGCATATATGCAGGAAATACCTTGGCAGTGGACGGGTCGAAGCCGCCTGTGGAGCCTGAAGGGATATAGCAGACGCGAGACCCTCGATATGTCGCATATTCTCGGATCCCGTGAACGCTGTTGTGCGAGTCGGCCGCCAGAACATAGCTGCTACCTCCAGTGAATGGGTACGCCTCTCCTACTAGTTTTAGGGCACCAGTCGCGTTTGGAGTAAAAATAACGGTATACTCGTCAGGAGAAGCCCTGAAAAAAGATAGCACCGCTGTCCGAGCCTCGTCCGCGCATTTTAAGGATAATTTAGAGCTGCCCCTGGCATCAGCACGCTTATTTACCTCGCTGCGAGTTAAAAAAACATCACCTATTGCTGACTGAATGGGTGTTGCCAAGGATGCTGCGGTTCAGAAACTCCGTGTGGGCCCGTATCAGACTCTCCGGATATAGTGCACCGCCCATATAGTCGACATAGGTTTCGCCGGTGGTTTCCAGTCTTGCGTAATCGCTGCGCCGGAGTGTATCAAGAATCCAAGTAAGCCGGTATTCTATGGAGCATCGACATCAGAGCGCGCCAATTTCCTGGAATACAGTCCGACGTACCAGGAAATGTATTAAGAAAGTCTTTGTAGGCGATAGTCGCGTCATCCGAGATGTTATCCGTGGTGGGCGCGTACGCTACGACGGATGTGGGTGGTGGGTGGGGTTGCTCTTCTCGGTCTCTGTACCGGGCTTTCTCGTTGACTAGACTGTAGGTTTCCTGGGAGTGTTCAGAGGTGGAGTCGAGCGAGCTGCCCGACGTGCATGGGAGGCTAATCCGCGAGAATACGGCTGAGCGTTTCCGTATTATGGGATAGTGGTGGTTGGAAGACACGTTGCCCATGGCGGGAGAAGGAAGAGGAATGGACTCAAAGCGTGAAGTTTCAGAGGCCTTTATAAGGCGGCAGATGGGTCGTTTGGATCTGAGGAGAATCTGACATGAACTTAGCTGTCGTAATGGGTGCAGTTTCCCGATTAGGCACCGTGAACGATCGAAAATCCCGAAGCGGTACGGACTCGCGTGTACTTTACCCGGCTTTCGGTAAGTTCAATGATAGGCGCTCGAGCTCACACCTCCGCGAAACACCGACGGATGTCCCGGGGCCCCAGTCGGCACTGCTTTAAAACAATACATTTTACTCCATGCGTGAACATTGGCAAATGCATATTATGAGATGTATAGTTCGAGTTTCATAGACCATCGTTCAACGTTCAGCCCAGACGGACTGCGCCAAAAGTCAAGCCCTGACGTCTAGCTTCTCGAGTTTAACCAACTGGAAGTCCTGTGCAACGTCTCAAACCCTTCAGAAGTAATCGCGGGAGAAGTATATCAAGAGGCTCAGCTGAGCTTTGTTGACGACCTGTACCCTGGAGTCGTGATTAGATTTCTGTCGCGCTGACCGTTGAATCTGCCATCGAGACATGTGCATATCAGCAGCCGTGGCTTGAACTGGCGCCACAATGCAGCCAAAAGAGGAGGACATACAGTGTAGTCCATGTTCCACGTGATACTCTTTCTCCGTTGCCCATTACAGTGTTCGCATAATTCTGGATTCTGAACCAAAGTCAAAATTGTACTAGTGAGATATGCCGAACGTCGCCGAACCCGCCCACCGATGGGTCCGGAGATGGCGTACTGACAACAGCTCAAAGCGGCCTAGGCGAAGCAGAAAACGGCCACTGACGCGAATGTCAGTGCGCCTCAAACCAGAAGCGGGTTCCTGAGCCATGTCGGAATCGGAAAAACAT
This sequence comes from Mycena sp. CBHHK59/15, assembly GCA_029204085.1. NCBI lineage: Eukaryota > Fungi > Basidiomycota > Agaricomycetes > Agaricales > Mycenaceae > Mycena > Mycena sp. CBHHK59/15. The sequence continues at coordinate 71,070 of JARGXW010000620.1, forward strand.
GCCCCGAATGGACAGGAATACAATCTGCGGCTCCATGGCAGACGATCGACCGCACAAGACGGGACCCAGCTATCAGTGATATCTCGCCACACAACGTTTACTAGCACAAATATGGCACCTCGCAACAAAAAGGGTAAGTGATGTGGTGTGTAAAGGCCTGAATCTACAGGTGTACGTACATGAATCGTTCGCTTGGGCGGCGAGTATCTTGGTGACACGCGAAATGCTGCTACTTAGACAGCAGATACAGAACCTGACGCGATTGAATCCGAGGCAGACGAGCCCAGGAGACCAGATGCGGCATGTCAATCGCACATACAGGACACAGCTGGTTCCATTGGAGCTGAGAATTCGCGGAAGTAACTAGCAAGGTTCAAGCTAGAGCCCAATGACAGTGGTTACATTTTCCCTTTCCGTGGCTTTTGCCCGAGGCAAAATTTATCTCCCGCGATTATACGACGACAGTAGCTGGCAGCCGAGATGCCCTGCGCATGTCGAAGGGCCGAGATGAAGGGCCAGCACGCACAAGCGCAAGTCCGCGGTTCCGAGCTTCGTTCCTAGGTGTCAGCATCACCAACTCGGACTTGGAGGGTATGATTTGGATTTCATTCAGCCAAGGTATATATCGCGGACCTTCAGTGTGCCTAGAGATCGGGATCATTCTTTCAAAGATAGTAGGCACGTTAACGTAGTGGCAGTGGAGGCAATACAACTCTATCGCCGGTGGCAGGGCCCGAGGTTCAACCAATCTGAGAGCAATAGATCGCATGTGGAGGATATGAATCTAGGACCCAGAGCTCTGACTTTGCGGCTCAGGGGTCTGCGAGTAACCACTAGGTAGATGTACTTCAAGTTACCTCATTGTCTGAGGATCCCAAAAATTGGTTTCGAGATGGTTCATTCGGTGAAAGAGGGAGTTGTTATGCCAGTTGAAGCAGTAACTGTGTGAACGATGGTGTGATTAAAGTGAAAGCAGGAAAATGGTGGCAGGAGCAAGAACAACTCTAAAATCAATAAAAGTAAACAAGTTCGGGATCATGATTGAACCGCGTCTGGGATCATGTTATCGATCACCTTGCGGCCGCTGCTAGTTCTCCATTTGAAGATTGAAACATTCACGCCTGGGCAACAGAAATGTCAGCCCCGACCCTTCCCCCACCCTTCGTGGCCGTCGAAGGACTCATAAACGCCCGCTCGGTCGGTGGATACGCCACCTCAACCCCCTCTGCTGTCGTCAAACCCATAGTTATATTTCGTGGTGCGGACCCCTCGCGCATCACAGACAAGGGGAAGGAGCAGCTTCTGGCGCTGGGCGTACGTCGTGTCTTCGACTTCCGCGCTGACGACGAGATCGCGAGCTATAAGAGCACGGCACCCGTGATTCCGGGGGTCGAGTTTCTCAGAGCGCCCGTCTCTGAGAGTCGCGCGTTCGACCCTGCCAGTTTGGCTCTCCGGTGGGTGGTTTTGCGTACTGGATTCGTGTTTTCGACGGGTCGACTCATCGGACGGCTTCGCCATTAGCATGAAGGAATTCAAGGGGAACGAACTCGAGGTGCCCGGCTTCTTCTTATGATGTTTATGCAGACTCTCAATTTAAATCCGGAAATGCGGCGATAAATTAAGACATTTATCGCGCTCTACCACGAGATCCTCGAAATGGGTGGGCCCGCGTTCGAGAAGGTCTTCAGGCATATGCTCGACAGACCTGATGAGCCCTGCATGATCCACTGCACAGGTAGCGCCCCTCAGGTTCGCGGATCGCGTCTACTTACCATTTTTTTCTCCAGGCGGCAAAGATCGAACTGGTCTTTTCACGGCCATCCTGCTGATGGTGCGCTCCACGGCGGCCTCCCGGTGATGCGCTCATTTTCTTCGCTCGCAGTTCCTCGGAGTAGACGACCAGGAAATCATAAACGATTACGCTTTGACAGCTGTCGGACTGGAGCCTTATTTGCCCATGCTGCTGGAGCGCTTCAAGCAGCAGGTCGCTGCAGGCGATGATCCGAACTGGCAAGGCGCACTGAATATGTCCAGCTCTAGGTTCGTCCGATTATCTTACTTTATTTCTCGTTTTCTCTTACGCTTTCTCTTTTTTGCTTGCAGGCCAGAAACGATGATTGCCACGTTGAATATGATTCGAGAAAAATACGGTGGTGCTGAAGGATACGTGACTTCGCACACGACCCTCACAGAACAGGACTTGATAACACTTCGCCAAAACCTGACTGTAAAGGCGTAAAGGGAAGAAGTGCCTCATCTTTTTGTTTTTTAGATGTCTACCTTTGTATTTTCCCCAACCTGTCGTCATCTTTGTCAGACAACCAGATGTTTATCGGCGGCAGGCTCCGAGATTCGAGTCATAACAACGTTCAAAAAGATCGGAGCCTGGCTTCAGTTACACTGATGTCTGCTTCACCGTCCAACGATATTCTCTCTTCCCCGCCCTTTACAGTCGTCGAAGGTGTCTTCAATATCCGCGATATTGGCGGTTTCAAAACCAACAATTCTTTGCATGTCGTCAAACCTGGACTGCTGTTCCGCTCAGGAGAAATCTCTGGGATCACTGAGACTGGGAAAGAACAGCTTCTTGCTCTGGGTATCCGCCGTGTATTCGACTTGCGCACTAAGATGGAGATTGCTCGCTACAAGACGGTCGCTCCGGATATACCCGGCGTCGAATTTGTTCATGTTCCTGTGGGAAAGGAAGAACCATTTGAGTCAGAGAGCATCGCACTGCTGTAAATTTTGCACCTTATCCCCTCATTTATGCCCACATATCTAATCTGACTATTCCAGTCTGAAGCGGTACGAGGAAAACGAGCATTTGGTAATATCTGTTTTCTATATAAATCTAGAACTTCGATCAAATTTGGCATCATACGCCTTCGTCCAAGACGCGCAAGACACCCTGGAGATCGCCGCCCCTGCATTCGACGCCATATTTAGACATTTTCTCGAAAAGTCCAACGAACCGTGTTTGTTTCACTGCACAGGTTCAATTTTCTTGCTGTTTGTTTCTACAGTTATCAACGTCTTTTTTCACAACAGCCGGGAAGGATAGAACAGGGCTCGTCGCCTGTATCATTCTAATTGTAAGTTTCCGAAAAGTCCAATCACCCGTCGTGTCCTAAAAGAAAATACGCTGCTAGCTACTTGGCGTAGACGACACGGACATCGTCAACGACTACGCGTTGACCACGGCGGGACTGGAGCCAGCCAATGCAGCGCTCGGAGCGCGCTTTCAGCAGATTCCAGTGTTTCGGGATAATTGGAAAGGTGCCACGAACATGGGCAGTTCGCGGTTGGTGATGCTTTGTCTTCTGGTTCCTTGCTTATTTCTGTCGCAGACCGGAGTCCATGTCTGGCATAATTGCCATGATCCGTGAGAAGTACGGTGGTGCGGCGGCCTATCTAACGGCGCACACTAGCTTGAAGGAGAACGACTTGGATACGGTTCGCCACAATCTGCTCGCGAAGAAAGCTTGAATATGAACAAAACGGACGATGTTTAAACTGCACGATCAAACATGCCCAATCTGTACAGCCCTTGAATTGAAGGAATTCATGGTACGAACTAACGAAATAGCAGTGCTTACCAAATAACAACCTGAGTACTTACGGTCCGTGCTCAAGCGCTTCCATTGTTGGCAGCGCTGTCCGTCGGGGGCTTGTATTTCTTGTCCGCTTTACAGACTATATCCCTAGCGCCCCCCAATCCCCTACGCCACCAGTTTGTCCGATCTTACCTAGGCCTCCAACCCAGCTCTGAATAGAATATGGCATTGACTCGGACCTGGCCATTTGAGTCTGCATCCAATCTGCGTCATGACTTCGAAGGCTCATGTGTCAATTCTAACACTGAGAATCTCTCCGGGCTAGAGCCCGTTATCTGGGACATTTATACCTTATTCAATCTCAGGTTGAGGTCTATTCCGCACTGCATCCACAACACGAGTCGTTGGGAAGAGCGTTCATAACGCCGGTCACAGGCGTCTAACTCTCCTGCGCCTTCCCACCATGGTCATCAGTGATAGCGAGCTCAGCAATCTCTCAGCTTTGCGACAGAGATTCCACTCTCTGGAGGACGCTCGGGCCAAAGCTCTCGCTCAGTCCCTGTTTCGTTCCGAAGTCTTGGAAGATTTCAGAAGAAATGGGACAGACGAGGTTGCCGTAATGCGATTGATGCTCGAGATGAAGGACATAACGGAGGTCTGGAAGACTGCCTGTGAAAGTGAAAGCAAGGTAGTTCTATAATTTACGGTCTTGTACAATCTATCAACTCATCTTGTCACCGGGACAGCGGAAGGAACGCGCTCCGAGAGCTCCCAAACTCGATACACAGGGATCGATGCGTGATTACCTGTACGATCTGTCAGGTACTCTCTCACTTTCCACGTTTTGATCTCGCATAACTTGTTCATTGTATCCAGAAAGTTTAGGGATCGGCGCTGAACTTCCACCGTCGTCCGTCGAGCTCACGCTCAAGCTTATTGAGCGACAAATTGAAACGTACGAAGACGAAATTCTAGCCATGCGAACCGACGCAAAATATTTATGGGAAAAGATGTCCGAAGATCTCAGCAACGGACCTTCCACAGCGCTGTTCACCTACTTCGTAACAGCGGATAAGGAGCCATATGCTGAGGCTCCCAAACGAATGTTAGAATTCTCTTTCTTTCACAGCCGAGCCTTCAAATCGCGAGTATACCACGCCTACCATTTTCTATCCGTCTGGACATATATCGGAAAGGCTTTCAAGGAATTGAAGAGCCTAGGTTATACCACGAGAAGCACCGAGCAGGATATTCTCAGAAAACCGAAAATCCGCACCTTGATTCTCCAGATCAAGGAAGTCTGTCTCCAAGAGTTGTGCCAGGACCTTTCACATTATTTTCGTCGCGCCCTTGCATCGTCCGCTCGATATGGGCGGTTTTTCGATGTTGAATGGGTATGCAATCTTGTCGCTTGATGTATTAAGGCATTTATATTCAGTCAACCAGGATGGCTCCGTTGCCGTCAACAAGGGGATATATCTCACAGAGGTGAAAGTCAAAGTCAAACCCGAAGCTTTTCAGGAAGCCCTACCTGGTTTGGAAGCGTCCCTTCTTCGCCTTTGTGATCCAGATTCAATCTGGGAATCAACCGAGTGTTTTCGGATCATTGACGGGTACACCAGGTGCCCCACGGTTCCCAATATATATCTCACCGAGAGGATTTCCGAACTTCTTTCGGAATACGCATCGCTGACGATGTTCATGGACTTTCTTCTTCGACCTTTCAAAGCACCTTCAATTCAGGAGCTCTTCCGTAATTCGCAGATCTCGTACCCCCCGCGTCTCCAGAGTCCAGGATGGGATACTTCCTGGACCGGTATGTTGTATGGCGGAGAGCCCATCTACCAAATCGAACTCAGCCGCCTCATTCTCCAAAAACTAATAAACAAGGAAGGCACTGATTGGCTCCCAACGCTATGGCAAAAATCGATAATGCCTACCTGGTCAACACTTCCAAATCAATCAATGATTTTTGGGAGGTCGCGGGGTTTGCAGAAAAGCCGCCGCAGTGGCACGATGACAGAGACCTAGTTAACGAACCATATGTTCCACCTTCGGTCATGTCAACTTCGGAGCGCGTACAGTCCTCGCATTCTTACCTGAAGTCGAGTATGCCTTCAACAAGTTCGGTGAAGCAAAAATCTCGTGCAACTATGCCCGGAGGGTATGTTAGCACAATCGACTCAGACGACTCGGACCCAGAAGATGGTCCAGCCCCTCCGCCACAGCACAATCATGCAGTGTACGAGCTGCCAAGGAAGACTCTGAAGATTCTACACCGCTTGCTGCGCGACAGAATTGATGGAGTCCAAGAGTCAGAGGGCAAGGTGACTTGGAAAGATACATGCAAGGTATGGAACTGGTAGTCGCAGTCAGAAATTCGTAACTAAACATGTCAATCTAAAGGTTTTCCGCGCTTTGAATTTTACTATTGATGAAAGCACGCCTGGATCAGCGGTGAACTTCATTCCGCCTTCGTCTAAGGATCGCCCCATTACAATCCACCGGTGAGTCCTTTGTGCTGGGGATTCGAAGTCCTTCATAAATATGTATTAGCCCCCACCCGGACCCTGAGCTTAGTCCGCTGAGGGTGCGTCAGATTGGCGCCCGTCTTCGACGTGTTTATGGGTGGTCAGAAGATTGGTTTCGAGTCGCGAAAATGGCTGAATGAAACCGGATGAACGAGAAAATGCTTTCAAGCTGTAACATAGTATCAAATGCGATTGATTGTATTCCCTTATTTTATGTAGTATTGTATGTCGGTCGTCCGCCGGCTGTTTGTGTCTGGAGGAACATGTGATCGCGATACACGTGCCCGGTAAGCAAGCGCGTGATAGTCGAGTTGCCGAGGCCGAGATAGCCGGCGCCTGTCTCTTTCTGTTCGCACTACACCAATTCGCCCAGTATCTATGCTGAGAACCGCTGTGCGCGCATTGTCCGCTGCTCGAGCTCGACATCTCCTGCCGACCAGGTACTTTCACTTGCCATTCTCTGCAGCTATCATGGTCGAATGATGCTCTTTGTCAGATCGTTCACTTCCTCGCGATGCATCCGCTCCGAGGTTCCCCCATTGAACTCATTAGATGTATTCACGGAGGAGGAGACAATGCTCCGAGAAGCAGGTGAGTCTGAAATGCACTGAGTTTTCTCAGACATTGATGTTTCCCAGTGCAACGATTTGCAACAGACATCGTAGGCCCCAAGGTCCGCGAGATGGACGAGAAAGAGAATATGGATCCTGCAGTTATAAAGGGTCTTTTTGAGCAAGGCGTAAGAGATCCGGCTAATGCGGGCTCCTGGTTCTGATATTTCTCCTGTCTAGCTAATGGGTATCGAAACTAGCGTCGACCACGGCGGTGCCGAGTCATCATTCACTTCTGCAGTAATTGTTATCGAAGAACTCGCGAAGGTCGACCCCTCCGTTTCTGTCCTCTGCGATGTACACAACACCCTCGTCAACACCATCTTCAGGAAGTATGGAACCAAAGAGCAGCAAGATAAATGGCTACCGCAATTAGCCGAGTCAAAGGTAAGGCCAAACCAACCGTCCTTACATCGTTTTGACGCTGCTTCAGCTCGGATCGTTCTGTTTGTCGGAACCAGCATCGGGCTCCGACGCATTCGCGCTCCAAACTCGGGCCAAGAAAGACGGCGATTCGTGGATAATTAACGGCTCGAAGATGTGGATCACCAATTCCTACGAGGCCGAGATCTTCCTGATATTCGCAAATGTACGTTGACCGCCTTATTCTTTACCCCCATTGACACTTTGGTACTGGGGTAGATTGACCCCAGTAAAGGGTACAAGGGAATTACCTGTTTCGTCGCCACCAAAGACATGGGCATCCAAATTGCGAAGAAGGAACAGAAATTGGGCATCCGGGCTTCTTCGACATGTACTCTCAACTTCGACGATCTAAAAATCCCTGCTGAAAACGTAATTGGTGGCGAAGGAAAGGGCTACAAGGTCAGGTTCCCCTTGATCATTGAGCGTTGCGTCCGAGATTGACCTTTGTCGTAGATTGCCATCGAGATCCTGAACGAGGGTATGTCATCAAGCTTAGTATCTCCAAATACGGGCATTGAGTAATGGACATAATTTTAGGGCGTATCGGCATAGCTGCACAGATGTTGGGGCTCGCTCAGGGTGCCTTCAACAAAGCCGTCCCCTACACGTATCAACGTTCTCAATTTGGGCAGCCCGTCCGGTACTTTCCAGGGCATGGCGTTCCAGATTGCGCAGGCTGCCATCGACATCGAAAGCGCAAGGCTTTTAACTTACAACGCTGCCCGTCGGAAGGAAGAGGGCAAGAGCTTTACGAAGGAGGCGGCGATGGCGAAGTACTGGAGCAGCGTAGTTGCGCAGAAGGTCTCGGGGCAGGCCATCGAATGGGCAGGTGGTGTCGGTTTTACGAGGGAGACGGAATGAGAAGTTCTGGAGGGATTCGAAGATTGTGCGTGCATTTTCTTTCTTTCTTCTCCCTAGATTGTATTCTGATCCATGTCTGTAGGGTGCGATTACGAAGGGACGTCGAACATCCAGCTACAGACAATCGCCAAGTTCATTCAGAAAGAGCATTCCTAATCATCTGTATCATAATCATATCAACTTGAACTATGCAAAATATTTTTGTGTATCCCGGGTATCCATCGAACCCTCAAACAAAAATCTATTGCAGGTATACTGGTTGAAAATGGTAAGATCTGTTCGGGTGTCGAATCAAACGTCGTTTCCGCCTTCGATGGCCACCTGTGTATCCCGTTTTCGATTTCAAACGCCTTCACGGTTGTCTCGTTATTGTCGCCACACTGCCAGGTCGTCTCAACGACGCCGTCATACGGGTGCGACACGTTGCTCGGCGTACTGGCGTCGCACCCGTTGCGCACCACCCACGCTTCGCGCCACGGGGGGATCGGGGCCGTGTCGTCTGAATTGTGCGATCACGTCTCAGAACATTTATTTATGCAACCCGGCGCCGTAAAGGAAAATTGGACGGACCAACAGTATCGGTGGTAACGTTGCGCCCATCATACGGGACGGTCTTGTCCGCGGTGCCGTGGAAATTTATCAGAGGAACCTTCCGCCCGGGGTTGCACGAGTTGAATGGATGGGTCCCGGAGTAGAGGGCTGCCGAGACGGGGGCGAACGCGGCGAATTTGGACGCCATGTCTGCGGAGCAGGCTAATAGATTGACCTGTACGTGCCCACTCGATATGAATACAACGGCGATAGAGGCATGTGGGCACATACGAATCCACCGCCCTGCAGGATTGGAGGGTAGGTTGATTAAATTAGAGAGCTCGCGGACAAGTGAAATTCTGACATTGCTCATTCCAGAAGCGTAGATTCGTTTTGGGTCGACACAGAGATTATCTTGGAGGGAGTCGAGAAGTGCGGACACGAATCCGAACTGTCGTCGGTTTTAGTACATAGCGCCCCAAGAATCAAACGTAAAAATAGGCACATCGTCAACATCTTGAGGCTGAGTGATGGTTAGACACTGATAGCTGAGAGTTCTGTGTTCTTACTGAGTAGGGAGCACCAGTCCAAGCCCTCGCTGGTTTCTTATTTTGTCCCGGTCCGTACGCTGCTAGCGGATAAACCTGCGAGCTTGATTACGGCGCGTAGTAGCGAGAAAAATTAGGTTCGTACCGCGATGATACCCTGTTCCGATGTTCAAACACTGCATAGAAATCAACGTGTATCGTTTCATTACTTCTTACTTTATTGTCAATCAGATTACCGTCTTTCGACAAACCGGTGATCTCCTCTTGCTCTCGGTCGTCTGCCCCATAACCATGGAAGCTAAGGACAACAGCGTGTGTCGTATTGGGATCGTACTTGGCCGGTATGTGGACAAGAAAGGATCGGTTTCCAATGGTTTGGTTCAGATGGTTGTTAGAATCGAATGTCCAAGCCATGGAGCCACATCGCGCCGCCAGGGAAGAAACAACGAAAGCAGGGAGAACCAAGAATAGCTTTGATGCCTGACGGGAGAGCATGGTAGTTTAACTGTGCTGAGGACTGCGTAGGTCCGCTACGGAGACAAGGACTCGACTGGACCTGCCAAGACGAGTGGGACTCTGTGGGAGAGCAAGAACCAAGCAACAGAGACTTAAATAGGGTGCAGCGCCTCAGTGACACTACGGTCGCCAGTCCCATGATCGCCGTTGACTGCGATCTCCACGGTGGTCAAGCCACGGGGATCACTGTCTATTTCTGTTGGACCCGAGTCCAGAGCAGCGTACGACGGGCAGTGCAAAAGAGGTTGAGGATAAGATCATGGCTATCTTAGATAAGACTTATCTTATCTTAAACTTCCAACTCTCGTATGACCACGTCGCAACCCAGCTCCGCGCTCACGACGCACGACGCCCCAGAAACTTGGGGGCGGGTGTCCGTTCTCTGCTTGCCTACTCAGCTGTATCCTCTGCTGACACCACCCATTCGCGGCTGCACACCGCAGCGATCATCGGAGTCGCCCCAAGAAAAACGCGCGAGCGCAGCTCGGGCGTGGGTTGCCTTTCCCTCGATCAGCGCGGGGGCCAGCGCGCTGACTTGCGCGCACCCACGACCTCAGGAACGGGGCTGGCGATACAAGCAACTCGCTTTGAGGTGCGGGCGCCCTCCCAGCGCTCCTGGCGATCTCGACGCGCAAGCGCGGGTTACTGCGCGACGTGCTCCCGCAAGCGGCCCGCAATGCGCCTATATCCAGCAGACCACCGCACTCATGATCCGCACGGTGCCCCGGCGACGCGTCTGACTCGGCGTTTCCTGCTTGCCCGCTCGGAGGTCCTCCCTGCTGGCTCACCACCTGCTCACGCGATTGCTCCTGCACACCGCAGTGATTCTAGTCACCTTGAGAGACCGACGTGCGTGCCGTCCCCTCGAGCACGTCCCCTCGAGCACTGTGATGACTTGCACGCGTGCACTAACAACTCGAGTGGCACGCGGGGACGGGGCCCGGCGATACAATCAACTCGCTCTGAGGTGCTCGCTATCGAGCCGCGGCCACGCAATCGAAGGACCAGGCCTCCCAGCGGTCGTCCTCGTGATCCCGACACGCAAGCGCGGGAGCTGCGCGGTGTGTGAGTGACATGCACGAAGTGCGCCTATGCCCAGCAGACCATCGTGCCCACAGCGTTCGAGGGCGCGAGGCGGGCTCGGCGCAGGCCCTGCCTCAGCGCACCTTGTCCGAGAAACGCAAACACAATGCCGTGCGGCCGCGGGAATGCCTGCACCGTTGGGCGGCGTCTTTGCGATTCAGGACTTGGCCCGTGGGCGTGGTCAGTGCGTGGGAGGAGTTGAGCTGCGCGTGTCGAGTTGGCAGCTCGTATGGAACCCATCTTGCGCAAGGACGAAATCGGCACATTAACGAGCTCGTTGCGATTGCTCCGGATGCACGCACATGTCTCGTTCCCGGGCTGAGGGCCGAACGACCGTGCGATGGCTGCGGCATTGTGTTTGTATTTCGACAGTGATATGAGAACGTCTCAGATGGGCGGCGTTTCCGTTCCAGGACAAGGCGTCTACAATGCTTCCCGACTACCGCTAAGTTTGGGCGTAAATTTAAACAGGTGCAAAGTTTGCAACCTTTTCTGGCCTCAGACAAATATCCGGTAATTCCAAGTAGCGCGCTTTGCGGCAAAGCCCACTATCTATAGTAGGGCCCCCTAGGGAAAACTTGGTTCGTACACGCTGTTCCCTCCCTTTTTTATTGTACTATTAAAGGACCGCTGATAATACCATTGGAGGCTAGGTCACAAAAACGGCTCATTAACTAAGTCTGTGGAGAGTTAAGTCCCGAAAAGGTACCTTTTGCACTCGTGCATGATCCTGTTTGATCCTTTGGATCCTGTTGCTCCGGTCGACGCGTGTCACAAACGACAAAACAGGTAACACCGTAATACCTTCTCTTCCTCGGAGACGCCGCGTTGTCATGAATCCATCGGGGAAGCTGAAAGGAACCCAAGGCGGCAGGTGCTGGACGGCGCCGCAACCCCGACAAAGCGGCGCGCAAGATCCGCCCTCTGCAGAGAGTGCATGGAGAACCACTGAGATGGTCTTCCAGTCACCGGCCGACCACAAATACCACTCAGCTGGCAGCCTTCTTCCGTCCATATAATACAAATGAACCAATGCCGCTTCAAGTTGGCACTTCCACAAGTACAACTGGGCAGTCTCTGGCGGGCAGATCTCTCGGGCTCGGGTCTACTGCTGGAGCTTCCTATCCTGA